>MU669737.1:87381-119029 GCA_026770625.1 Nicotiana glauca
CCCAACCCCCCGGACACACTCAGGATTGGACATCTGGTGTATAGAAAACAAAAAAAAAAATGGAGGCACAACACTGGGTAACAAGAATATGGCTTACTCTTGATATCATGAAAAGAAGGGAGAAGAGAAGTGATTTTGAGAATGAATGACTTGATTATTCCTCAAGGCTATTGGGATTTAAATAGTCTTTAGAATCACCTCAAAAAAAGAAACATATAATTACAGTCCAGATATCTTCCTAATCACAAAACTCTAGGGATTGTAGAGCTTTCCATATTTAGACGGTGTACACTCTTGTCACATTTACATATTCTTAACAAAATCCAATTAGATGTTCCAAGGAAAACCTTTAGAGCAATGGAAAAGTTCCTTTGATCTATTAACTTTTGGCTTTGCAAAAAAGTTAGATCTAGCCTTCGAGCAACTGTTACAGAATGTTGTTATGTGGTGATAAGATTAAAAATGAAAGAACTGCAACGTAAGATTATAAGACCCACATATCATGGACTCTAAGGCATTCTAATTTGCCTCAGCTCTACAAGCGACATAGCATGGCAATGTGTTTCAAAAAGAACCCAACCCAAAAATAAGAAATCTCATATGATAAATATTACTGAAGCAAATATATCCAAAAAAGAAAGGACAATATCCAACACAAGCAGCAAGATGAACCAGATTTTGTCAATGACTTGTTAGAAGTTTTTTTTGGTACAGTTTTTGAGAAATAGGCATGTCCAACAAGCTGAAAATTCTCAACCTCCACTTGATTTCAACAATATTTAAATAGCTAAAAGGCAAATACTTTATGCCATTGTTACTTTTAGAGGGACACTGAAAGAACTAAATATATACCTTAACTAAGTTCACAGCTCGAGGTGAAAAATCGCAGGCATGGACAAATATATTTGGTATTGTAGCAAGCAAAGGAAAGATGGTATTTCCAGCCCCACAACCAACCTGTAATAAGCAGTATACCATCAGTCCAAGTGTAATGGAAGAACAGATGAACCAATTCATTTAACAAACACAACAACAACAAGAAGGTTAACTAAGCTTGAAAAATTTAGGAGCTTTCAACAGCTTGAACACCGAAAAAGGTGATAATAAAATCACAACTCTCTTGGTGGACACCAAAATGGCACCAAAAGTTAAATGATGGTAGCAAATTGAGCTCCTAAGAAAATACAGGAGATAATCTCTATATGATGAAAATAGACAGGCATGTACATCCTGTCACAAAATTGTGCTAAAATAGATTGTTAGATAACCATTTGTTATACTTCCAAAAAAGAGGGGCTCAGAATATTCGAAGGATAAAAAGAACAAAAGCATGCTAAACTAGAGAATTACCTCAAGTATGACTTTCCGATCAGTCCCCTGCAAAGAGAAAGAACAAGATCATATCAATATTCAAATGTACCATCACAGTTTGAGAATAAAAAACATAACTTTCCATTGTCTAGTTTACTCACAGAGATGTATTGGCCCCATTCTTTGTCAAGGTAGTGCCTGTCTTTAAAGAACTGATTCGAATGTCAAATCCACAAGAAAAAACAAAACAAAAAGACAGCAAAGCATCATCAGTTCAACCACTCAAGGAGGATAAAAAATCAGGCATTGAGCAAATGTAACAAGTAACCAGTAGACAAAAAATGGAAAATGGAAATGATAGTTAGAGTAGTAAATTCAGATCAAAGGGTTTAAAGAGGGTATAAGAAACTGTACTTTGTCTTGATGGCGCTTGTAGAAGATATCCCAGTATTTCTTTGCATCTCTTTCGTATTTCTCTGTTACAGGAAAAAAAAAACAAAGCTACAGATTCAGTAACGAAGTAATCCAAATAACGGTAACCCAAAAAACAAGAGAGAGGAAGCAGGACCTCGCCAAAAGGGAGAGATTTCACCAGTGGAGGTGGGGTATATCTGTATCTTAGGTGCTGCTGGCTGCTGATCCTTTTCCTCCATCCCCAACGTCACCACCCTAAATTGGAAAATATTCTGCCCGAAGTCAAGATTTGGGGTTTTATTCTAGTCCAGAGAGAGAGGGAGGGAGTTTTTGGTTAGCTAAGAATGGAGGCTCAAAAAGGCCGAGGAGAGGGCGAGCGTGACCTATCAGTTATAATTGTAAATCTAAGGCATAGCAGATTAAATTTGCAGAGCTTTCAAAAGCTCTATACACAACCGATACACAAATTTTAATCTTTCACGTTTAAACATTCAAACTCGTGAAACATATAACTAATAGACACATTTGATCATGGACTCTACATGTGTTTATTACACATCAAATGACGTATCCATCCAGTTAGAAAATGACCAATGCGATTGTTACACATCAACGGCGCAAAAACAAACCCATACCTATGCTGGAATAAATTTATTAATTTCTAATTTTTCTTTTATTCCCCTTATTTTCTTCTATCATCTTGTTGAGGCCGGTAAAGATCTCTCCATTTCAAGATCAAACCCATTTAAGTCGTGATTTTGCCATGGTAAACCCCTCAAACAAGAAAAAATTAAAGATGATATTCATTTTAATTTTTTCAGATAAGCTTTTAATGAAGAAAAATAATTGTCTATTTTGATTCTTAAGGATAATATGTTTTTGGGTAATTTTTCGGCAGTTTTAATGGGGAAGAGACAAAGGTTAGTAGGTGTAGGAAATATTGTGATGTTTAGGAAGCTAGACCATTGGTTTATTTGAGGTATTTTTTTCGAGCATAAATCCATCATTATTGTGTAGTGAAGAGCTTCAAAGCCTCTAATGGAGATGAAAAAAAAAAAGGGACAGATCTGTTTATCTTGGATGTGTCTGAATCCGAATCTAACAGGAAGAAACGCAGCTGTGAAGACTTTGTACAATTAACTTTTGTATTCATCAGACACAGAGCAAGAACAAAGCATATACGATTGTCATCAAATTATCCGCCAAATCACAAAATGGAGTGTTGGGACCGAATACGAAATCAACCCTCACGCAAATCCCGTTGTTGACCACCAAAGCCGGTCTACGCGACGGAGAGGAGGGACTGGTTGGGTTCGTTTGGTCGTTGTTATGGGCTATGGGTGAAGCCTTGTTTCTGGTCGTTGGGGATGGTGTGAAGATACATGGGTGGTGTGTAGAAGACGAGATCCGGGGGGGGAGGTCTATTGTGGAAATCGGCACACACGCGCCATTTGAATGTGACTTGTACGCACTATGTGCACGTAAGATAACCTATCGCCACATAAGCATAGTCAATGATCAAAGGTGTTTATTAGTTATAGGTTTCATGAGTTTGAGTGTTTAAATGGGAAGATTAAAGTTTATGTATCGGTTTTCAAAAGACCGACAAGTTTAAGTGGCCAAGAAACCATTTTGCCTAAATCTAAACATTTTGGCTTAAGAATTTAGTTGGAATAATATTTTGTAAAAAACAAATGGAAAAGGGCCAAAAATGTCCTTGAACTATTCGAAATAGTTCAAAATATCCTCCGTTTATTTTTTGTGCCAAAAATATCTCTGTCGTCTATGTTTTGGACCACAGATGTCCCTAAACCGCTAGTCTTGCCATTGAAGCTGACATGGCAGTCCAACTAGGTTAGATTTGCTTACATGACCATCCACCTAAGCAATACAGCATGACAAAATTATTTTTTCGAAAAATTATTTTTCCAAAATTTTTATTAAAATACAAACTCAAAATTTTATTCCGAAAAAAGTAAAATTTGGAAAATTATTTGTTTTGGAATTTTTTTATTAAAATACAAAATCAACACTTATTTCGAAAATAGTAAAAAAAATCAAAAAATTATTTATTTACTAAAATATTATATATAATATACAAAATAAATTATTTTGGAGCGTGCTTTAATATATGGAAATTTTTTACTTTTTTCGGAATAAGTGTTCGACCATGAAAATTTTCAATTTCACTTGAAGTTGAATTTCGAAATATTTGATAATTTAAAAACTCCAAAAATTATAAGAGCTTCGGATGAACCAATTGACACTTAATTACAGTAGAGGTGTGCCTTTTGTGAAGCTATAACTGATAAGTATTTAAAAATTTAGATCAAACTAATCATAAATTCACAAAAGAGAACAATGGAGTTTTTTAATCAAATCATAAAGCTCAATCAAGAATAATTTTTCCAAATATTTCTTACCTTTTTCGGAATTAATGTTGATTTTGTATTTTAATAAAAAATTTCGGAAAATATTTTTTCCGAAAAAATAGTTTTGTCATGCTGGATTGCTTAGGTGGATGACCATGTAACCAAATCTAACCTAGTTGGACAGTCATGTCAGCTTTAATGGCAAGACTAAAGGTTTAGGGGCATTTGTGGTCCAAAACATAGACGGCATGAATATTTTTCGCAAAAAAAACAAAGGGAGAATATTTTTGAGCTATTTCAAATAGTTAAAGGACATTTTTTGCCCTTTTCCAAAAAAAAAAAAACTTAAAATAATTGTGTTTGAATGACAATATTTTCAGAATTATTGTTTGAATTAATTTTGTTTAAAGTGGATGTTTTCCAAAGCAGAATACTGTAGCTGGCAATTTGCTACTCTATAGTGTAATAAAAAAAACTTCTTTTCTTTCTAACAGTGTCGTTGATTTTTAGGTTAATGTAATGGAGGAAAACGAAAAATGGAATAATAGGTTCTTATCCCCTCTTTTCTTTAAGTTGCTTCGAGCTATATTATATGACTATTTTTAATTTTATTTTGGCTTTTTTAAGGCAATAAATATTTATTAAACAATTAAACCAAAACAGAGTTATATTAAAGAACTATCTATGTTCTATAAATGAGAAGCATCAGAACAAAGAATGGAAGCTAAACATGAAGTATAAAAATCTCAAATTACACGAGTTGCATACGATGAAACTACTCGAGCAAGAGAGTGACGCTTTATTCGCATCATGCTTAGTCCAATTGAAGGATAAATCATAAAATCGATTCTTCAAAGACAAATAATCCCAAATGATGGTACCAAATTCAGTCATATTAAGCACGGTTGAATTAAGGGCAGTGAGCACCTATTGATAATCGAATTCAACCATAAACTTATCAATATTTAGGCCTTTTTTATGGTTGGAATGGTTAGTTAGTTGGCAAAGTCTGCACTTTGCATCAAATGCCAAAACCACGAATTAAAGATTACTATAAAGTTATTTTTTATTCCAAAGCTCATTAATCCTCAAACTTGCTTTATCTTTTTTTTTTTTTTTTAAACATCGTTTAAATGCGTGATTCTCTTAAAAGGAATATATTCCACATTGGTGAGTTAAAGCTTGTACTAGTAAGATCTGGGTAATCAATCAATTTCTATGATTTAAGGCCACCAAGTTAAGAAATATATCTAATTGTTTTAGTACATGGACACTCTAGCTCTATTCCATGGATTAAAACTCGCAAAGGAAAACATCTGTTCCTATGTAGAAACTGATTGCAAAGAGTTGAACAAGATGTTTGCTAACAACGACTATTATTATCAAAATTTGATTGATGATTGCAAAACGCTATTATTTGACTTTGGAGATCTGTCATTGAAGCATGTATTAAGGAAGCTAATGGAGTGGCGGACAAGCTAGCTATAGTGACTCTTAGCATATTTAATAAATGCCCCCATTACCCCTAAAAAAAAAAATTTATGATCAGTGTGCCAAGTAATATACACATAAAAATACTATGATAAATTTATTCACAGCCACAACATATTAATTCATGCAAATTTGCCTGGTATCAGTTTATGCCTTAATTTCTACTAGGTCATTTTAAAGGCAATTAAAGGTTTGTTACAAGTGGAACTATTAATTTAGAAAATAAGACAAGTAATTTTTTAGAATATATTAATTTGCATTTGAGTGTGTAAAAATTCGTTTACACTCTTAGTGAATATAAGATATATATCTAAAAATTATATCCACATTCAATTAGAGATAGGTAACAACGTTTTCAGGTCCGACATGATTTGAGCTAGCACACTAAATAGACTCTCTTATATCCTGCTGGTTCTTTTCTCAGTCCAATAGTTTTCTGCTATAAAGCAAAACCTTTTACAGCTCAACACTAGTACTTATGAAGGAACAAAATTGTAGTTATGCATTTTACTTATATGGTTTTTCAGCTCAACCCTAGTATCGTGTGTCATTCTTTCCAACAACTTTTACAAGTTCAATTTGATGAGCTAATTAGTTAGAGCCAAATCCAGATTCAGACCTTTGTGTTCTACTTTCTTTTAACCTGCCACATGATTAGACAAACAATCTAGTCATTTTTATGAACATTGCTTCTATTGATAATATATATTTACCCAACTTCAATCAAATTGGAACAGATAAAAAAATAGATCAAGAAAGAAAAACTACATAACTGTGGATGAATTGAAAAATGTGATAATAGTAATAAATACAATTATGATACCAGTCAAGAAAAACCATTGTTCTTTCTAATATCCTAGAATCAAAAATATACATATACCATCTTGATTTTCAAGAGTTATACCCTGCTTCTCTTTTCACCAACAAATGCATAAGAAATGAAAGACCACCATAAATCCAATAATAGTGGAGCCATGAAGTGGAAAAGAAGCTGCCTTTGAAACATAAAAATAGTAGTAAGGGTAATTCTTCTGTCCATTGGCCGGTGGCGCCTGAGTTGCTGGTATATTGATAATATTAGGAGGTGTAGGACAATTAGAAGAATGAGAAGGAGGAGGAGGAGCACCAGTATATGTAATGTAAGATGGTGGTGGAGATTTAGGTGATGGTTGCGACGAGGAAGGTGATGGCGAACGGGGAGAAGACTGAGATGGTGAGGGGCGGAGTGGGGCGAAAAGTGGTGGCGGTGGCGGTACTTGTACTAGTACCGATGATGGCGAAGGCGGTGGCTTGAGTTTGATAGGGGAAGGTGGTGGTGAACAAATAACAGGACATGTTGAACAATCACTTATGCAAAGTAAACCTGCTGGTGTATTAGTATCATGAGAATTTGCTAGAGAAAATGTAACACAAAGGAGCAAAATAGACAATTTTGTTGTCATAAGAGCTAGTGAAAGAACTTTGGCATGTTTCATTTTAGTTCAAAGATAGCCCAAAAGAGGAGTTTGCACTGGTTTTGTGATTGAAGAAACTTGTGATGCCAAGTGATGATTGTTTTTATAGACACCTTTTCCAAGAATCTTATTCATGCTTGTTTGAGGCTCTTTCAAAAAGTAGAATATGAATATATGCTTCCTTTTGGATAGAAAAGATAAAATGTTTGCTTTACAACTTGGTAAGTTACCATCCTTCTACTTTCAATTCCATATAAATAATTGTTCCCTACACACCGCACAAAGTGGTGAATAGAGATTCAAGTTTTAATTTGTGTTGCTTTTTGACTTGTTTGTCTTAGAATTTAGTGTCATGTTTGGATTATCTCTACACATTTTCCCACTATAGACTAATTTTCTGAGGTTTTTTTAAGCCAGCTTGGTATAACTGGTAAAGTTGATGTCATGTGATCAGGAGGTCAGATGTTCAAGCCGTGAAAACAGTCTTTTGCAGAAAAGCAGGGTCGCATGCATGCGTACAATAGACCTTTATGGTCTGACTCTATTCTGCTGACCCCGCGCATAACGATTGTTTAATGCACCGAACTGTCTTTTAAACCAATTTTTTTGGATGTCACAAAGGCATTGATTTAAATAATGGGATATCTCGTCTTTTCATTATGCCTTTCTCTAAACACAATCTATACCAATAGACACTTTATGCTCTCTTTCTCTTCGCGTATCCTTTTCTTGAGGAGATAAACTTTGGGATCAACTCCCTTTAATCTTTATCCCAAGTAAAGAATTTTCTATCTGCCATTGTAGATTCCAGAAGATTTTCATGATATATGGTCCACAGATTTTGCAGTTCTTGAATAAAGGAGGCATCCGAGTCGGAGACTGGATCACTTCAGACAATGCGTGAGTTTGTCGAGGTGTGATGTTGGGTCGGAACTTGATGAACTAACTGGCCGCTCCTCATAATTATTGAATACAGTAAGGCATGGTACAACAAAGCTTGGATTATATTTGTTATCTCTATCAGGTACAGAATGAAGCTCTAGAAATGCTGCTTCATCAACAAATAGATTTGCAGATTCAACACTACAGATAAGAGAAAAGAAATCTCATATTTTCCAGTACAACTTGGGAACTAAAGATTGTTCAGAATATTGCCGTGTGTGGAACCTGGAAACATATCCAAACATTTTGAGGAGTGAAAGGAGTCAAGAACACAAATCTTTTCGCATTTTGGACCATAAGAACAGGGTGTACGTAATATGTTAGAAGTATTTAAATAATTCAAGACGCAAATATATACATCCAGAAAGTATCATGGCATGGGCGGATTTAGTGCAAAGATTACGGTCATGATCACGCCTAACTATGCCTTATAAAAAGATTAAGCGATCGTTGCAAATATAATCCAGTTTACAAGTCTAGAGCCGAATCCCACAGAAAACTAAGGCTTAGCTACAGTTGTTCAATATCGCTAAGAAACACAAGTTCAAACAATTTCCTAATTATAAAGATGATAATGTTTATTTTTATCTAATTAACAAACAAATACTAGAAAGCAGTAAAACTATCAATTAACAAGGATAAGGATCGAAGACAAAATTAAGGAGGTCTAGAGTTATGATTTACCATATTGTCGGAATCCTTTCCGCTACGTTTTCTATGATTTGCCTAAGTTTTCTCTACCGATCATGAACGCTCTAGTGTTGTAATTCTCTCCCGAGTAACTATCACAATTTACTAGACATATTCTCCCGAATTACGCTAGCTGGCATTAAGTACGACTCACCCGGATCGCATCAAGGTTCGGTTATTCCTAATCCTACTTTTAAACCCTCTGTATGATCCCTCATATACACTAGGAGTGATGTTGTTCAAAAACTACCTAAATATGTAGTCTCACTCGAGTAATACATACTAAATAGGTGCAGTCGATTGAGAGTTCTTCAACCAACCACAATATAAACGTAGTTGAACAAATAGAAAAAAGTTATGGCAAATCCATATTAATGTAACAGGAAAATCATTCTTCAAGAGGTTCCATCAAAATCCCGGATAACAAATTAGCTATTCATAATAGTATGCAAAACTACAATACTAGAATTCATAACCAATAATGGAAAATAGGAAGAAGGAAGTGAAAAACTCATAAAAGAATTTTCCGCCTTGCTCCTAGTGTGTTCTTGCCTCCTTAGGTCGAATCTCTATCTAATCTCGGTCTCCCGCTATCCAATCCCCCTTAAAAGTGGCCTTTTTAGGTCTATTTATATGTGTAGGAAAAAACCTAAACATGTAGGCCAAGTCCTAGTCAAACCAGGAGACGAAATAAGTCTTCAAAACTCGGAATGGATCTCGCTCAAGGCCTGGCGTCGCCAGGCATAATGCCTGGTGGACCTGGCCCCAGTCCTTCCGTCGCCATCTTTCTCCTTTTCACTGTTCACGAGCACACTTTTAACGTTTAAGTATCCATTTTGCTATGCTTTTATCTTCAATTCACCTATACATAAAATAGACTCCATTACGCGCAAATAAAGTATACTTTATCATTAAAGCATATAAAATGCAAGGCAAATAATGTACGAAACTATGGAATTATAACCACACATCAATACCTCACACTTAAACATTGCTCGTCCTTGAGCAATCAAACTATACTTATAGACACAACCTTTTTAAGCAATTCTCCTAACTCATCACACCAAGAATCGTTAAAATAGACTAAGCACAAGGGTGTAACATCTCCACCTCAAGATTTGACTCGCGAGTACCATGCATTATTCACAACTCACTCACTTACTCTAACATGGAGGTCAATGGTATTACCTTTCCATCATAAATCACGTTCCCTCACTCAACAAAAAAGAATAGTTCCACACACAATAAATTTTAAGATCGTAGGAACTTAAGATAGGAAGAATTCACTCGCTCTCAGAAATAACATTCACATGCTACAAAGGATGCACCTTAGGCTTGGCCATAGTATACTACTTTACTAATCGAGCTCATTCAGTCTAGGATCAAGTAGGACTATAATGGGTTGTAATGTAGGTTGCGGGTCGGGTATGATACATTTGGATATAAGAGTTACTACACCTTCTTAAGCATTTTAATACATAATACTTTAACATTCAAACCTCACACTTATGTCAAACCATAACTCCACATTCACCTCAATGTATATTAACTCCATATTTCTTTAAGCACAAATACATCAAGAGTCACCACTTAGCAAGGAATTATTATTTTTTCACAGCAATACAACTATTTTTTTTTTCTTTTATTTCTTTTTCAATTCAAGTGGCTTCTATTTTTTTCAAAACAATGCACCTTTCCCCCTTTTTCATTAGTTCCACTCAAAAGCCAAACCAATCACCCCTCACTTTAACTTTTACAACATTCATAACAATTCAAGTGCTCATGAGAGGTGAACATGTTCAAATTGTTGGCCCATGCAAATGTGAAGTTTTGAAGACTGATAAAAGAACTCAGACATAGACTAGGTCCATCTTGTGAAGCACAGTTGTGATCAACCCAAACATGTGAGATGCACGCGAAGGAGATAAACCTAACTTATCAGAAGTGATATCTGCTGATCATGATCGAAAAGATTGCATATTGGATAAGGAGAAAGACTCATTACACAAAGAGAACACGGTTTAGGAAAATGATAGAGTTAGAGTATGAGATCAACTAGAACTCTTCCACCATGGAAGAGTAGCATATGTATACTAGTCAATCTATAATTGCTAACTCCTTAAATATTAGTGTTGTTCTCTTTTACAGGTAATGTACATAACCAGAAGCTAAACGTGAATAGAAAGCAAAATAGCAAGGCAATTTTGCAAGTAATTTATGTGTGATTCAAGCGTGCAATTCTGAAGCTACTTGAACTAGATCGAAGAACCAGTTCCAAGTGGCTATCTTTTAGTCTAGTTCAATTGTAGTAGGTGATTTTACATTGTACCTTTCAGTTTTTATAGAAGCAATTGTATTAGGTACTTAGAGTTTTCAAGTTATAGTTAACTTTAAGTTGTCACAATAGTTGAGGTTGTGTGCCACAACAGGGTTAGAGTTAATCCTAGGTTTACAAAAGAGTTTTTGTAAATGCAGTTTTTTGCTCAGTGATTTTAGCGGAGAGTTTGGGAAAATCCTACTAGAAGGTAGGTCGTGGTTTTTTTACCTTTGAGCCAGATATTTTCCATGTAAAATCTCTGTGTTCTTTATTTTCTGTACTTATTATTCTGCAACAGCAGTAGTTGGAACACATAGAAGAACCAGGTCCTTCTATAAACAAGTTAAGCGAAAATTGGGCACCACACAAATCACCCCCATCCTCTTGTGTGGTATTGAAGTATAAAACATCAATTGGTATCAGAGCGGGTTATCCTTGAAGAGGCTAACACCTTAGAAACAGATCAAGATGAGTGCACCACCTGGAAACTGGGAAGGTCAATCCACTGCTAGGCCTCCACTCCTTAATGGACAGTACTATTCCTGGTAGAGGAACGGGATAAGAGACCACGTCATAGAAGAAAACTATGAACTCTGGAACATAGTCACTAATGGTCCCCTGGCTACTACAAAGAAGAATGTTGAAGGAGTGGATGTGCCAAAGACAAGAGCTGACTGCACTACTGAATATTTGAAGAAATGGGAAAAAAATGCCAAGGCCAAGAAATGGCTTGTGTATGGAATAGGTCCAGACGAGTACCTCAGGATTCAAAGTTGTACCACTCCTAAGGAGATCTGGGATACTCTACAAGTGGCCCATGAAGGAACTCCTCAGGTAAAGAGATCAAAAGGAGCACTGTTATATTCTCAATATGAGAATTTCACCATGAAGGAAGGAGAAACCATCCAAGAGATGTAAACAAGGTTCACAACACTAACAAATGAACTTAAGTCTCTTGGAAGAATTATCCTTGAAGAAGACAAGGTTGAGAAAATCTTGACAGGGGTTTTGCCATTAACTTGGAAAAGCAAAATCACGGCTATTCAGGAATCAAAGAACATTGCTACTCTCAAGTTGTATAAGCTTATTGGAAATATCACTGCCTATGAACTGAGAAGAAAAACCATGAAGATGGATGCACCCAAGAAGGAAAGGAGCTTGGCTTTCAGAATAGCTGAAGGTGCAGACCTAGAGGATGATGAAATGGCCATGATCACAAGGGATTTCAAGAAGTACCTAATGAGAGGAAAGGGTTCTTCAAGAGGTACAACCTTAAAAAAAAAAAGGGCTCCTGAGAAACAGACCAACGAGGTTTGCACAAATATGGTAAGACTGACCATATGATCAAGAATTGTCCTTAGTGGTAAATCGACTGGAAAAAGGAAAGGGCTGAACGAAGAAACATGAAGAAGGAACAGGTTCAACCCAAAAGGAACAAAGGATCAACAAAGGCTATGATTACTGCTTGGGGAGAAACCTCAGATGAGGATTCAGAAGATGAAGCTGGAGATGAACAAGCACTTATGGCCATTGGAGAATCAGATGGTGAACAAGAGGTCCAAGTGAAGGGAAGTACCAAATATGGTATATGGATAGTGGTTGCTCAAAGCATATGACTGAAAGTAAGAACTAATTCCTTTCACTTGAGGACTTAAAAGGAGGTAATGTATCCTTTGTAAATGCGAAGAAAGGTGAGATTATTGGGGTTGGAAAGGTAGGTAAGACAAACTCACATTCCATTGAGAATATCTACTTGATAGATGTCTTGAAATATAGCTTAATCAGTGTATCACAACTGTGTGACATAGGTAACTTGGTAGCATTCACCTCTACTGAATATTGTGTGATTAATCTTACCACTAACAAGATTATTTTGCAGGGAAAAAGAGTTAACAATATCTACATTGTAGATTTGTCCACTCTTTCAGAAAATGAACTCACTTGCTTGAGTGTATTGGATAATGATCCCCTCATGTGGCACAAAATACTTGGTCATGCAAGTCTAAATCAACTCAATAAATTAGTCTCTAAGGACCTGGTGATAGGACTACATCAAGTTCAAGGAAGACAAAGTTTTTGAGGCTTGTACAAGGGGGAAGCATGTAAGATCCTCTTTTAAAAGCAAGAAAACGGTAAGCACGACCAGGATGATGGAACTGCTTCATATGGATTTATGTGGTCCAATGAGAACATTGAGCAGGGATGGTAAGAAATATGTGATGGTACTTGTTGATGATTACTCTAGGTTTACTTGGGTATTGTTCTTAACATCTAAGTATGAAGCATTTGACAGGTTTACTGCCTTTGTTAGAAAAACTCAGAAACAACTAGGAAATCAACTTGCATCTCTTAGGTCTAATCATGGAACTGAATTTGAAAATGCTAAGTTTGCTGAATTTTGTAATGAGCATGATATAGATCATAATTTCTCTGAACCTAGGACTCCTCAACAAAATGGAGTCGTTGAAAGAAAGAATAGGACACTTGAAGATATGGCTAGGACTATGCTTCTTTCTAGTAAACTGTCTCATAGCTTCTGGGCAGAGGCGGTAAATACTACATGTTACATCATAAATAGGTACATGAACAGACATCTTGTAGAGAAGACTCCCTATGAGTTACTTAAAGGGAGAAAACCAAATATATCCCATCTTAGGGCATTTGGATGCAAGTGCTTTGTGCACAATAATGGAAAGGACTCCCTAATGCATTGGTGGAGGATGGTTTTTATGATGCGTTTGAGATGGTTTTGAAGCAGATTAAGTTTAGGTGATTTGAGGATTCGATAACACATGCTATATTCGCTAAGAGTCTTTGCCAGCAAACGGAGTAGGATCGAGCTGAGGAGTATCTTAGAGGGTTGTGGAGAAATGGAGGGGTAGGGTTGAGTGGCATTGTGGTGGCTAATCTTGTGGATGCTTTGTGTAAAAGTAAGCAATTTATGAGAGCCTCAAGTTTGGTGCACGATTTTACAGAGTCTGGTTTGGTTCTGATGGAACAAACATATAATGAGTGGATTAAGGACCTTGCTCAGGCTGGGGAGCTAAGTGAGGCAGTAGAATTTCTGAAAGGCAGGAAACTATTTGATGGGTATGTTCCTGATGTATTCACTATAACAGCTTAGTGTGTCGGCTTTTAAGATAGAACAGGTTAGAGCAGGTTTATGACTTGTTGATGGACATGAAGGATCAAGATATAGTACCAGACAATGTCACCATGAATGTAACTTGGTGCTTCTTCTGCAGGGTGGGGATGGTTGAAGTGGCCTTGGAGTTGTATGATTCGAGAGCTGAATTTGGACTCTCTGTAAGTAGCATGACCTATAACTATCTGATAAATACTCTATTAGGTGATGCAAGCGTTGATGAAGCGTATTTTGTGCTAAAGAATGCCATTGAACAAGGTTATTTCCCTGGTAGGAGAACATTTTCTATTATTGCTGATGCTCTTTGCAAAGAGGGGAAGTTCGATAGAGTGAAAGAGTTGGTTCTTGCTGCTCTAGACCGAAATTGCATGCCTAATGACTCGACCTACAACAAGTTCATATCAGCCTTATGTAGGGGCAACAGGGTAGAAGATGGATACTTGGTACATGGAGAGCTCAGCAGATTGGATAGGGTTACTAACAGGAATACTTATTCTCACTTGATTAGTGGCTTTAACAAGTCAAGTAGGGGAGACATTGCAGCAAGATTGTTAATAGAAATGCAAGAAAAAGTTCATAGTCCAGATCAGAGATTGTACAGGGCAGTTATTTGTTGTTTATATCAGATGGAGGATCCAGAGAAGCTATTTTACAGTTTATTAGAAGTTCAATTGTCTCGGCATGAACCTAGCTGCCTCATTTATAATTACTTCATCGATGGAGCTGGTCATGCCGGAAAGGTTGAGCTGGCCAGAGATGTTTATGAGATGATGAAGAGAAATGGTATCACACCGAATTTGCAGTCTGACATTTTGATATTGCAAAGTTACTTGAAAGCTGGAAAAATTGTTGATGCTTTGAACTACTTTCGTGAATTGTCCAATAGAAGAAGTCTAGGAAACAAATTATGGAACACCATGATTGTTGGGCTTTGTAAAGCTAAAAATCCCAAAAATGCGTGGAACATGTTCTGGGAGATGAGATCAAATGTTTTGCGGCCAAGTATGGAATGTGATGAGGAACTTGTAAATTGCTTTGCTCGCATAGAGATTATTATAAGGCTATTCTTCTAGTGGAAGTCTTGATGCAAGTTGGTCGTCAGATGTCATCCTTCGTTGGCAATGTACTTTTGTTACACTCTTTACAAACTCCAAGAGTCTTCAGTGCATGGATGCACTCAAGAGATTTGCGCATTATGAAAGATCACAGCTTAGCACTAGGGGAGCTGATAAAGACTTTCTCTAGTGGTAGTGATCTGGATGGAGATATTTTGGAAATGGAAGAACTGATTCGACAATGCTTTCCACTTGACGTATACACTTACAATTTGTTGTTGAGAAAACTAACCATAAGTGAAATGGACCTTGCTTGCAAGTATTTCGACAGATTATACAAAAAAGGATATGAGCCAAATCGATGGACTTATGATACATTAGTTCACGGCTTCTTAAAAGTTGGTCGATCTTTTGAGGCTAGAAAGTGGATGGAAGAAATGTTCAGTAAAGGTTTTGATCTAACTGAGGCTACAAATACATTTGTCTAAACTCACTTTGAATTTCATTCTAGATGGATGGGGTCCTTCATTTAGGTATTGAAATGCAAGATTGTTTGATATTTTACTTTGTTGTATTCCTCATGTAAGGAGAGAAAACATCAACTTCTTTTAGCTTTATCCACACCCCTTGCACTAAGCTCCCACTGTGCGCGGGGTCTATGTAAGAGACTGTTTCCACAGCTCTAACCCATGACCTCCTGGTCAAATGGCAACAACTTCATCAGTTACACCAAGGCTCTCCTTCAAAAGATATTGTAAAAAAATTCTGGTTGTTTTACTAAATTTAAAAACCAACTCTTATGACTAAAAATAATAGAAGTAATCTAGGATCTTAAGTTAAGTGGGAGGATATAATTGCAAATCCGGGAGAAAACCATGAGCAATGACCGGGAAAGATTTTTTAACTTCACCTTGTATCTCTTTAGTATGGAAGCGTTACCTATAAAAGCAAAGTTTGACCTCTTATGAAGCCTTAGGGTGAATTCCTCTCACATTGTAAACTTTTCTCACTTCCTATATTATTAGCGCGCTTCGCCTTGCCTCTGGAGCTCTTTTCTTTAGAAGTTTTTTCATGGGAGCTCGCCCCTAACCCTTAGTTTTTTTAACTTCATGGAAGTTTCTTTAGAAGTTTTTTCTAGAGCCCTTATTTAGGTGGAAGCACCGACTGTTGAAGAAAAGAGAGTGTTTGTGGTATCTGCTAAAGGGATATTGCATGAGGTCATTTCCCAAAAGCATGCATCACATAGTGTAAGAGAAGAAGGGACCACCATGGGAGATGTAGTAGCATACGTTATCGGGGGTTCACATGGAGAACCTGATCCCTCTCAAGAGGACCCAGGTCAAGAGTATCATCCCCACGACAGTAGTATGCCTGCCTTTGATGTTGTGCCCTTGGAAATTCAAGGCCCAGAGATACACTCTAGTGATGAAGAAGATCTTGACAATATGGCCCTTGACACATTCACCAGTTAGCGTAGGACGATTTCGACTCCTGAGTCTAAAATCAAGCGCCCTACCACAAGGCTTCAACTAAAAGTGGCCTACGACTTTCACTCCAAAAGAGCAAGAAAAGCATTAAGAAGAAGAAAAGAAAGCTGGTGAAAAATGGTGTACCTGTAGGGGATGAAACAATCCATGTTGTTGAGATGGAAGAGGGGACTCTTGAGGAACCAGTTTCCTTTGTAAGGCGGTCATCAAAAAAGGCGGAGTCTATTTCCTTAGAAAAGGGGTCTACTTCCAAGTCTAAAATCGAGAAGGCAGTGAGTGGTAAGGATATTCTTGTCAGGTCCAAAGAGAAAAGTAAGGCCAGTGGAGAAAAGCATAGGAAACGCAAGTGTGAAACAGCTGAAGAACCTAGTTATGGAAAGAAAGCACGAAGTGAGGTTTGCCTGGGCTCTGAGCGATTGAGGTACCAAAAAGTTCTGTTGGGGCGTACATTTGACCCCACAATCTCAGAAATGGCCGGGATGCATCAAATTATGGAAATGGTGGAGTTTCAACAGTGGACGCATCTTTTCTACATGGATGCTCCCAAAGTGTATGAGGAGGAGGTCCAGAGTTTCTTTGCCAGTTTGTTTCCAGTAGATACTGACCATGTTTGTGCCTTGGTAAATGGTGTGGACATTGTATTTGATGTGAAAGTGCTTGGAGAAATTTTGCAAGTTCCTATAGTTGGAGTAAAGAGTGTTCGAGATGTTTTCCAATACAACTTCCGTAATGCAGTGGTGAAAGATAATTTCAATCAGAAAGGGGACCAGATCATAAGAAAGAGCTCATTCCCGTCTACCAGTTGTTGTTTGAGCTGGTTAACAAAGTCTTGTTGCCACGATCAAAATGCCGATCTGTCACTTCTAAATTTGATTTATTCCTAATGGAGCAACTGGACGGTTTTCATCCTGTGAGTCTACCTGCCATAATGATTGAGCATATGCAGAAAGTGGCTGATGTCAAGGATGGCGATCGCGGGCTTCCCAATGGATTATTTCTCAATTGTGTCTCAACTCATCAATGCCCAAAATAGCGCAGCTGAGGAGATACATAGATTGAAGGCCAGGAATGCTATCCTGGAAGGCCAGCAAGCTCGAGTGGTTCCCTTTCAGAATGATGAAGTGATCCGCTTGACCCAAGAAAATGCTAACCTCAGGGCACAAGTTGAGAACCCGAAAGCTGAATTGCACAATGAGCAAAAGTCGGGCAACGCCTGAATAGACCTTGTTCTCCAAACACTTGCTGCAGCATCCAAGCCTTTCCTCCTAGTGCCCCTAAGTTTCTTTCAATGACCAGTGTTCCGGATATGATTTTCTTTTGTTCGTTTGTGTTGATGGTTTATAGTTGGAAGTTTTTGTGTGGTTGGGATGTACTGTTACTGCTCCCATATTTCAGGTCCAATGCTGTCTCTTCTTTTTTTTCAAAGGAAGAGGCATATCAAAATTATTAATATAACTCCTCTCTTGTCTTGTCTAGTACTTCATCTTTGTCTTCTATTTTTCCCATGATTATGTGCACATATGTGGCATGATTTAGCTTGGATGGACTTCTCTGCACTCTTACTTTTTTTAGTGATTCCAAAAAAGGGAAAGGAAATATGGGGAACTCTTTTGGGAACTGGAGGACACAGGGGGAACTCTTTTGGGAACTGGTTCTTAATTCTGAACTAGTAATCGTAACTTAAGGCATTGTCTCAGGCGGAACTCCTTGACATGCTCTCTAATGCCCTAGTTCTAAACTTATAAATGTTTAAGTTTGTCATTATAAAAGAGGGAGAAACTGATAGATCTTAAATACTCTTGCCTTATGTTTTGATGATCTAACAAACTTTCTTGTAAGAACCAGTTAGGGAACCTGACCTTCTTGGAACTGTTGCAAACTCCAACAGACTCTAGTAAAAGTTGAATTGCTACACATACATGAGCTAGGAACGAAACAAGGACCTGATGCTCCGGTGGTTCCTATATAGCAACACAAAGTCATTTGGACACAGCTAGAACTGAAGTGACTGGCGACACTATTCTGCCGTACTACACCACCATGACAACCCACTCATTCTATAACCAAACAAATTATTCACATCATTTCAAGTGATGGGATCAAGTTGTACCAAAGGGGCTTTTATACAAAACATCACAAATATGTTTCAGATTCATTGACTCAAGCATCAAGCAAAAACAGAAAAGATCATTCTCTCAAGCTTGAAGAACATGGTTGAACGCCACTACGGACCAGTTCCTAAACGATTGATTATTGCTGTCCTAGTTGAGTTGTAACCTTGTTATTGCACTTACAATATCTCCGAAATAACTTACTTAGAAGTTTACTGATTAGGAATCCTCTTATAAATCCTCAAACTCGTTGAGTGTGTGGCTAGATTTAGTCATAAAGAAAAATCTTTGTAATCATAGGGTTACAAAGTGGCTTCTAGTGACAGCACCACAAGTTAGAAAAAACCTTTGTAACTAGGATAGTCAAAAAGTGGCTTGTGGTAGAGGTACCACAAGTTAGTTTGAAGTCTTTGCAATCGGGAGTATTGTAAAGTGGCTTGTAATAGGTAAGATTACAAGTTAGTAAAGTTAAAAGCCTACAAGGTAGGTTGTGGTTTTTTTATCCCCTTGTGCGATATTTTTCCACATAAAAATCCTCTGCCTCATTTACTTACTGTCTTAGTAAGTGCTCTCAGCAGAAACTTGTAGAGGAACAAGTACTGTTCGATTTGGTGGACCCATACAAACTTTCAATTGATATCAGAGCAGGTTCCTCCTATTAGGTTAACACCTAGGAAGGATCCTCATGATGGCTCCACTAAATTTTGAAGAAGGAGAATCCATATACCACCCACCCAAGTTTGATGGAAAACATTATTGGTGATGGAAAGCTAGAATGCATAATTTCATCATGGCTGAGGATTGCGAGCTTTGGGATGTTATCTGCGATGGTCCGTTTGTTCCAATCAAAGTACAAAATGAAAATTGAGTTTCAATAAAAAGGACCAGCGAAGAATACACTAAAGCAGACAAAGAAGCGATGGATAAGAATGCTCGTGCCAAGAAAATCCTGGTAGATGGTTTGGAACCTAAAGAGTACGACAGAATCTCTATATGCGACACTGCCAAGGAAATATGGGAGGCTTTGCAAATGGATCATGAGGGAACTATACAAGTAAAACTAGAAAAATCTAACACTGATGATAGTTCTACGATGTCAGTTGAAGGCGAGGAGATTGGATATGACTCAGTGCTTGATTTGATGGCTCAATTAGACAACGATGAAGACAATGGCAACGAAGAGGGAACAGTGAAGGGAAGTGGTCAACAATGGTTCATGGATAGTGGATGTTCGAAACACATGACTGGAAACACCACAGACTTTCTTTCACTAAAAACCCTGCAGGGAGGGAGTGTATCCTATGGAAATGGCAAAAAGGGATACATTCTTGGAGTTGGAAAAGTTGGGAAGTCACTCACTCACTCTATTGAAAATATGTACTATGTCAATGGACTTAAGTACACTCTTTTGAGTCTTTCTCAAATTTGTGATAAATGGAACAAGGTGGAGTTCATGTCTAAAATATGTATAGTCACTGACCTTGTGACTGGTGAAATAGTTCTGGTGGCCAAAAGATACAAGAACATCTATGTTGTTGACTTTGAATCCTTACAGAGTGATGATCTGAGTTGTTTGAAGGCGGTTGACGATGATACGAAACTATGGCACAGAAGACTGGGCCACACAAGCTTTTCCCTTCTAACTAAACTAATTCAGAAGAACCTGGTCCATGGTCTGCCTGTGTCACAATTCATAACTCAAAAAGTATGTGATGCCTATGATAGAGGAAAACATGTAAAGTCCTCCTTTAAGTCAAAAAGAGATATAAGCACCTCAAAGCCGTTTGAGCTCCCGCACATGGATCTTTGTGAACCTATGAGGGTGCAAAGTAGAGGAGGAAAGAGATACATTTTCGTGATCGTGGATGACTATTCTAGATTTACATGGACCCTGTTTCTCATAACAAAAGATGAAATGGTTGAAGTATTTGTGGCCTTTGTGAAGAAAATTCAGGTGAAGATGGAGTCTAGAGTTGTATGCATTAGATCAGATCATGGGACAGAATTTGACAATGTCAAATTTGATGAATTCTGCAATGAAAATGGCATCACTCAGAACTTCTCAGCTTCGAGAACTCCTCAGCAAAATGGAGTAGTAGAAAGAAAGAACAGAACTCTGGAAGAAATGGCAAGAACAATGCTCGTTGACAGTGGACTTGCAAAGAACTTTTGGGCTGAAGCTGTCGATACTGCCTGCTACTTAGTGCACAGGTGCATGATCAGGTCAATTCTGAACAAGACCCCGTATGAACTGCTGAATGGAAGAAAACCCAGGCTGACATATCTAACAACATTTAGATGTAAATGCTATGTTCTCAACAATGGGAAGGATCAGCTTAGTAAGTTCGATGCTAAGAGTGACGAAGGGATATTTCTTGGCTACTCTTCTCAAAGCAAGGCTTATAATATTTATAACAAGCGGACTCAATGTGTTGAAGAAAGTGTCCATGTTATCTTTGATGAATCCCACCCATCAATTGAGAAGAGTACTGAGGAAGATCAAGATGGAGAACCCTTACTTGTTCCTAGTGAAGTCATTAACATGACAAATGGAAAGGCAGACTTGATGAGTCAAGTAAAGGAGTCAAATGAAGGTAACGCAGTCTCATCACAACAGAACCAAGCACCTCAGTTACAATCACTGAAGCGGAAGAAAAAGTGCTTGATGCAGTTCAGAGAACTCCTCTAAGATCTGAAGGAAGGATAGAAGAGAATCAACCAAACATACCATCCTCCTCTCAGAATGAATCCCAAACATCTAACTAGAGACATCAAAGCTCTCACCCTATAGATAACATAAACACTCCTCTAGATTCTAGAGTTCAAACCAGTTCAAGATCTAGAAATTCACTTACATTCTCAGCCTTCCTCTCCCAGATAGAACCCAAGAACATCAAGGAAACCTTAAAAGATGTAGATTGGATTATAGCCATGCAAGATGAACTATATCAGTTTGAGAGAAATAATATTTGGCACCTGGTACCCAGACCCCCAGATAGAACCATTATAGGAACCATGTGAGTTTTTAGAAACAAGCTGGATGAGCATGGAATTACCACAAGGAATAAGGCCAGATTAGTGGTTCAAGGTTACCATCATGAGGAAGGGATAAACTATGATGAAACATTTACTCCAGTGGCTCGCATGGAAGCCATTAGAATTCTGATCGCCTTTGCTTCTCATATGGAATTCACTTTGTTCCAAATGGATGTCAAAAGTGCATTCTTGAATGGACTACTTAAGGAAGAAGTCTATGTGAAACAACCCCCCGGGTTTGAATGTCATGAGCACCCTAAATATGTGTTCAAATTGGACAAAGCCTTGTATAGGCTAAAGCAGACTCCTCAAGCGTGGTATGAAATATTGTCAAAATTTCTCTTAGAAAATGGTTTTAAGAGAGGGAAAATTGACAACACTCTTCTTTTAAAGAAACGAGGAAGGAACCTGGTCATTGTTCGGGTCTATGTTGATGATATCATTTTTGGAGCAACGACTGACTCTCTGTGTGAAGAATTTGCAAAACTTATGGAAAGTGAATTTGAAATGAGCATTATGGGTGAATTAAACTTCTTCCTGTGTCTTCAACTGAAACAATTCCCAAAGCGCACTTCTATTTGGCAGTAAAAGTATATCAAGGAATTCTTGAAAAGGTTCGACATGGAAGCATCAAAAGTTATAGATAGGGCTGGGCATATATCGGGTAAACATAACCCGAACTGTTAATTATTTATTAGATTATCGGTATCGGGTTATTGGGTTAACGGTTCGGTAACGGTTTAGAATTTTTTTACTATTGGGTTATCAGTTCGAGCCTCGATTTGCCAATTTTGTTAATAGGCTAATCGATAATCCAATAAGAATTAATAAAATTATGACTTTACCCTTAAGTATATACAAATGCTAGGGCTTCAGTTCATTCTCTCCTATTCTTTCTCAACCCCACTTTCCAGTTGCTTCATCTTCATTCTTCATAGACCTTACTAGTTACTCCTAGTGTAAGTCTTTAGTATACTGTGTGTGAATTCTTCTCTTTTTTGCTTAACTCCAGTGAATTGTCTTTTCTTTTTTGCTTAACTCTAGATAGAGTTATCTTATCGGGTAAACCGATAACCGAACCGATAATGATCGACAACCGATTAATTGATACCCGATAACCAATATCTTATCGGTTTATCAAATTTGTAACCGATAACCGATATGCTAAACCAATAATATTCATAACCAAACCGAACCGATCGATGCCCACCCCTAGTTATAGATACTCCCATTGCAACTGCCACCCGACTAGGCATTGATGAATTTGGACATCCTGTGAATCAAACAATATATAGAGGCATCATTAGGTCGCATCTTTATCTCACTTCTAGTCGTCCAAATATTGTTTTCAACGTGGGATAATGTGCGAGGTTTCAATCAAATCCCAAGGAATCTCACTTGAAGGCTGCCAAAAGAATATTGAGATATCTCAAAGGCACACAGGACATGGTGCTATACTATCCATCAGGTGATAGTTTTAATCTAATTGGGTATGTTGATGCAGACTATGTAGGCTATCTTGTGGATAGAAAAATCACTTCTGGGATGACTCACTTCTTGGGATCATGTCCTATCTCTTGGGGTACAAGGAAGCAAAATTCAGTGGCTCTTTCAACAGCTGAGGCTGAATATGTAGCTGCAGCATCCTGTTGTGCTTAGCTTCTGTGGATCAAGCAGCAACTAGAGGATTTTGGAGTTCTCACTGAGAGTGTGCCTCTTCTATGTGACAACACCAGTGCACTTAACATGGCAAAGAATCCAGTTCAACATAAAAGGACCAAACATATTGATGTGAGGCATCATTTTCTAAGAGACAATGTGGAGAGACGATTGATATGCATGAAATTCTGCAGCATAGAAGATCAAATTGCAGACATTTTCACCAAGGCACTAAGTAGGGAACAGTTTGAAAGAAGCAGAGTAAAGCTGGGACTGTTGAGGCCAAACTAAGGATCATATCCCTTTTTGGTTTGGCTTGTGTTATTAAGAAATAATAGGTTCAAAGTGTTTTCTGGCAGTGTCTAACTCACTTTAATAAATTGGCAAAGAAACACGCATGATAAAGATAGTAGCAGTAGATACAGTACATGCCTGATAAAAGAGGATTGATTTTTTTTTTAAAAGGGGAGGAGGCCTGAAAACAAAAAATGCATCTTAAGAATCAGATCCTTGTACAAAAGGTTAGTAGTTTTGTGCATCCCTTAATTTATGTCTTAAAAGGTACAAAATACAACTGCCATCTACTCAACTTTTCAGATCTGGCTATCACGTCTCTTTAATTCAAATGTTCCATCTCCCTCTGAAACATCACAATTTTCCATGCCCAACCGCTGTTTCAGAACTGGTGCCTATTCTTCTGCCCTCATAATTATCCTCTCTGTTTTAAAAACCCCTCTCTTCTACACTTCTTCACCCTAAGATTTCTTCTTACTTCACTCAAACAGTGAATGAATCATCACACCACCTCTCTTAATGGCTGAGAAAAATTCAGATCCTTCTGTATCACCTGTAACCCCCTCCGAACCGTCTAAGAGACTTCTCGACGTCTCTGAGTCAATGTCACCTTTTATCAACTCTATCACTACAGCCTCCCTTCCCTAGTTTCCCAACCTCCTTCCAACTCGAAAACTATTATTCCGCTCTCTCCTTTGCATGTTGCCCATGCCAGTCAAAACCTTAATGGAGACCAAGGTCTAATTACTGAGAACACAAGCGACTCCGCCATTGTTACAGTCAACCCCATGGTCGTGGAAGCACTAGTTGTTATAGAAAAGGCAGTGTTTGTGGTATATACTAAATGGATATTGCATGAGGTCATTTCCCAAAAGCATGCATCACATAGTGTAAGGGAAGAAGGGACCACCATGGGAGAAGCAGTAGCATACGTTATCGAGGGTTCACATGGAGAACCTGATCCCTCTCAGGAGGACCCAGGTCAAAAGTATCATCCCCAGGACAGTAGTATACCTGCCTTTGATGCTGTGCCCTTGGAAATTCAAGGCCCAGAGATTCACTCTAGTGATGAAGAAGATCTTGACAATATGGCCCTTGACACATTCATCAGTCAGCATAGGATGATTTCGACTCCTGAGTCTAAAATCAAGCGCCCCACCACAAGGCTTCAACTCAAAGTGGCCTACGACTCTGCACTTTAAAAAAGCAAGAAAAGCAGTAAGAAGAAGATAAGAAAGCTGGTGAAAAATGGTATACCTGTAGGGGATGAAACGATCCCTATTGTTGAGGTGGAGGAGGGAACTCCTGAGGAACCAGGTTCCTTTTTAAGGCGGTCATCAAAAAGGGCAGAGTCTATTTTATTGGAAAAGGGGTCTACTTCCAGGTCTAAAATCGAGAAGGCAGTGAGTGGTGAGGATATTCTTGTCAGGTCGAAAGGGAAAAGTAAGGTCAGTGGAGAAAAGCATAGGAAAAGCAAGTATAAAACAGCCGAAGAACCTAGTTCTGGAAGGAAAGCACGAAGTGAGGTTTGCCTGGGCTCTGAGCGATTGAGGTACCAGAAAGTTCTGTTGGGGCGTACGTTTAACCCCACAATCTTAGAAATGGCCGGGATGCGTCAAATCCTGGAAATGGTGGAGTTTCAACAGTGGACGTGGATGCTCCCAAAGTGTATGAGGAGGAGGTCCTGAGTTTCTTTGCTAGTTTGTTCCCAGTATATACTGACCATATTTGTGCCTTGGTAGATGGTGTGGATATTGTATTTTATGTGAAAGTGCTTGGGGAAATTTTGCAAGCTCCTATAGTTGGAGTAAAGAGTGTTCGAGATGTTTGCCAATACAACTTCCGCAATGCAGTAGTGAAAGATAATTCCAATCAGAAAGGGGACCAGATTCATAAGAAAGCCTCCTTCAAGTCTACCAGTTGTTGTTTGAGCTGGTTAACAAAGTCCTGTTGCCACGAGCAGAATGCCGATCTGTCATTTCTAAATTTGATTTATTCCTAATGGAGCAACTGGATGGTTTTCATCCTGTAAGTCTGCATGCCATAATGATTGAGCATATGCAGAAAGTGGCTGATTTCAAGGATGGCAATCACGGACTTCCATATGGATTCTTGCTCACATAATTCAAACACTTTGAGGTTCCACTAGGAACAGGTAAAGTAGGGACCCGTAAGCAGATATTCTCACAGACAACCCTGGAAGAGTGTGAGTGTATTGAGAAGTATGGGGGAGTAAGAAGCATTTCAACTGTGTCTCAGCTCATCAATGCCCAAAACAGTGCAACTGAGGAAATACATAGATTGAAGGCCAGGAATGCTATCCTGGAAGGCCAGAAAACTTGAGTGGTTCCTTTTCCGAATGATGAAGTGATCCGCTTGACCCAAGAATATGCTGACCTCAGGGCACAAGTTGAGAACCCGAAAGCTGAACTGCTCAATGAGAAAAAGTCGGGCAACTCCAAAACAGACCTTGTTCTCCAAACACTTGTTGTAGCATCCAAGCCTTTTCCTCCTAGTGCCCCTTAAGTTCCTTTTAGTGACCAGTGTTCTGGATATGATTTTCTTTTGTTTGTTTGTATTGGTGGTTGATGGTTGGTAGTTGTTTTTTTTTGTGTGGTTGGGATGTACTGTTACTGTCCTGTGTTTCAAGTCCAATGTTGTCTCTTCTTTTTTTTCAAAGGAAGAGGCATATCAAAATTATTAATATAACTCCTCTCTTATCTTGTCTAGTACTTCATCTTTGTCTTCTATTTTTCCCATGATTGTGTGCACATATGTGGCATGAGTTAGCTTGGTTGGACTTCTTTGCACTCTTATTCTTTTTAATGATGTCAAAAGGGGGAAGGACACATGGGGAACTCTTTTGGGAACTGGAGGACACAGGGGGAACTCTTTTGGGAACTGGAGGACACAAGGGGAACTCTTTTGGGAACTGGTTCTTAATTCTGAACTAGTAATCGTAACTTAAGGCAATGTCTGAGGGGGAACTCCTTGACATGCTCTCTGATGCCCTAGTTCTGAACTTATAAATGTTTAAGTTTGTCATTATCAAAAAGGGGGAAACTGATAGATCTTGAATACTCTTGCCTTATGTTTTGATGATATAATAAACTTTCTTGTAAGAACCAGTTAGGGAACCTGACCTGCTTGGGACTCCTGCAAACTCCAACGGACTTCAGTAAAAGTTGAATTGCTACACATACAGGAGCTACGAACCAAACAGGGACATGATGCTCCTGCAGTTCCAATATAGCAGCACAAAGTCATTTGGACACAGCTGAAACTAAAGTGACTGGCGGTATTGTTTCTGCCGCACTGCACCACACTAACAGCTCATTCATTCTCTAACCAAACAAAATACTCACATCTTTTCAAGTGATGTGATCAAGTTGTACCAAAGGGGCTTTTATACAAAACATCACAAATAGGTTTCAGATGCATTGACTCAAGCATCAAGCAAAAATAGAAAAGATCATTCTCTCAAGCTTGAAGAACAAGGTTGAACGCCACTACGGATCAGTTCCGAAACGATTGATTATTGTTGTCCTAGTTGAGTTGTAACCTTGTTATTGCACTTACAATATCTCCGAAATCACTTACTTAGAAGTTTACTGATTAGGAATCCTATTGTAAATCTTTAGACTCGTTGAGTTTAGTTTGTGGCTAGATTTAGTCTTAAAGAAAAGTCTTTGTAATTATAGGGTTACAAAGTGGCTTGTGGTGACAACACCACAAGTTAGAAAAAGCCTTTGTAACTAGGATAGTCACAAAGTGGCTTGTGGTAAAGGTTTCACAAGTTAGTTTGAAATCTTTGCAATCGGGAGTATTGTAAAGTGACTTGTAATAGGTAAGATTACAAGTTAGTAAAGTTAAAAGACTACAAGGTAGGTCGTGATTTTTTGATCCCCTTGTGCGGGAATTTTCCACGTAAAAATCCTCTACCTTATTTACTTACTGTCTTACTAAGTGCTCTTAGCAGAAACTTGTAGAGAACCGGGTACTCTACGATTTGGTGGACCCATACAAACTTTCAACATTTGTCTAAACTCACTTTGAATTTCATTCTAGATGGAATGGGGTCCCTCATTCAGGTATTGAAATGCAAGATTGTTTGATATTTTACTTTGTTGTATTCCTCTTGTAAGGAGAGAAAACATCAGCTTCTTTTAGCTTTATCCACGCCCCTTGAACTAAGCTCCCGCAGTGTGCGGGGTCCATGAAAGAGGCTATTTCCACGGCTCGAACCCGTGATCTCCTGGTCACATGGCAACAACTTTACCAATTACACCAAGGCGCCTCTTCAAAAGATATAGTAAAAGAATTCTGGTTGTTTTACTAAATTTAAAAACCCAACTCCTATGACTAAAAGACAATAGAAGTAATCTAGGATCTTAAGTTAAGTGGGAGGATATAATTTCAACTCCAGGAGAAAATCATAAGCAATGACCGGGAAAGATTTTTTAACTTCACCTTGTATCTCTCTAGTATGGAAGTGTTACCTATAAAAGCAAAATTTGATCTCTTATGAAGCCTTAGGGGGAATTCCTCTCACATTGTAAACTTTGCTCTCTTCCTATATTATTAGTGCGCTTTGCCTTGCTTCTGGAGCTTTATTCTCTAGAAGTTTTTTCATGGGAGCTCGCCCCTAACCCTTGTTTAGCTTATGGTCTTTCAACTGCTAAGTTCACTTATTTATATTAGCAAGGGTTAGTGCAGGTTAGTAATATATTAGCCATATGTTTGCAATATATTACTTTGAATCTCGTCGTAAAAAATTTTATTTGCTAATATAAAAATTTGAGTAGTTAAATTCAAAGTTCTAAGTTATTTCTAATGTTAAGAAGTAGGCATTTTCTTTCGTTTTTAGACATATTTTGTAAATTTTTTACAATCTTTGCTGTCTAAATATAAATATTATTATGCATTCCATCATTAATATTTTTTGGGGTCCCAAAATTTTGAAAAATTAAAGCAAACGTTTACTACCCTCGCCATTGAGCCACTCATAGCCCTAGTACAATCATATACCAAAGGCATTTTACCTTTGTATATAGTGCGTGGTAAATTATTATGAAATGTATTTTGCGATATGTAAATTAATTTTCCTGGCTAGTTATGTCAAAGCTGATGTTAGATTATTTATCATTTGTCTATGAATCTCACATTAATATGCACATGAAAGTTACTATAAGAAAAAAATTAATTTCTTTGTCCACTTCTTGAATAAAGGGATAAAATGCCGGTGTCTCTAAAAACAAATTGGTTAATAGGTCGGAGCGTGAATGAGTTAAATTTATTTATACGTGAACTAATAAATAAATGTCATGTATTTACCTAAAAGACCCATATATTTTATATCAACTTCTGTAAAAAGGAGGATCAATTTCAGAGTTAATTTTAATATTAGGAGAATATTAGGGTCCAATAATAAAAGGAGGCTCTTTATGATTCCAATGTCACTCCCCAAAAAGGAGAATTGGGAATTTTTCTCATAGAAAATCAGAGCGTTTTCCTTGGAGATGGAAAATTCGCCCACCAAATTTTATCAATTTGCAAATTTTTCCTCAGTTAGTTAAAAGAATAAAATTGGCTGATATTATAACAATACTAGGTAGCATAGATATCATTATGGGAGAAGTTGATCGTTCAAATGATAATTGAAAATATACTATCCTTTTCTTTTATTTTTCTCCTTTCTCGACTAATTCTAATTTTGAGGATAAAAATGACTCCTACAAAGAAAATACATAATTGAAAAAAACTTAATAAAAAATCAAATAAAAATAAAAAAATTAAATAAAATTAACGAAAACTAAATTTGTGAAGTAAAGTGAGTGCACGTTACCTCCAAAAAAACAAAAAAAGGTAAAGTGAAAAGATAAACAACATCATAGGGTATTCAATTTCAGTGCCGCCGAGATTGAAAACTTGATACTACAATTTGGGTCGTCACCATTCTCGGGTCTACTGGGCTTTATATCTCCATAGGAACCAGCTTCATCATGTTGAGGAGGAATCCACTCTCAACAAAGCTAAGATTTGTTCGATTTCATAAAGTCCCATGGACACGTTTTTGCAAGTACAATATTCGATTTAGTAGCTAACAAAGACATTTCATCAAACATGTACGGGCATCTCCATAAAATCAGTGGCCTAAAGTCAATTTTTAATAAGATACCTTATACTTTTTTATTAGTATATATATACACATATGCAGAAAAAAAAGATAATATTTCCAATTTTTTCCTACTTGTTATTTATAGTATAACATTCTTAAATGATAAAACCTTTAGCTTCATACCGGAGTTGCTTCCTCACTTATAAATCCTGCCGTTCTCCCTGAAGATCAATGGGTACCGCATTTTAAGGATTTTAACACTACATCAAATGCAATCTTGACCACAACGGTCATTACAAAGCACCCGATCACCATTGAGTTCTTTCCAGGATTGAAGTACAGAACGAAGCTGCTAGGATCTGATGTACCAGGAAAAGATCTTATTATTGTATTCGATATTTACAGACAGCTTAGAGATCAGCTCCAGATCAAGGCTAACGGGATAGCATTAAAAAAACAGTTCAGGCCTTATTCTGAGATTCTAAGGCTATTCCAAATCATCAATGACGAACAGATCAAAGAGATTGAGAAAAATCTCATTGAACAATCATGTGCCGACTCCCACAAGGATTTCATGAAGAAAGGGAAACAACCGCTATGGAAAAATGAAGAATTTTTTATCAAGCTCCCTTTCAAGAAAAATGAAAATATCAATCCGACAAAAGCCAGTCATTCAGGGATGAATCCAGATCATCTTCAGCTCGCGAAGAAAGAATGTGAAGAACTTTTGGAATTTGATATGATCGAGCCATCAGATTCACAGTGAGCATGCGAAGCATTTTATGTTAACAAAAGGGCTGAGCAAACAAGAGAAAAACTCAGGTTAGTCATCAACTACAAGCCACTTAACCATTTCCTCCAAGATGATAAGTTCCCTATCCCAAATAAACTCACCCTTTTCTCCCACTTAGCCAAGGCCAAATATTTTTCTAAATTTGATTTAAAGTCAGGATTTTGGCAATTGGGAATCCACCCTGAAGAAAGACACAAAACGGGATTTTGCATCCCCGATCATCACTTCCAATGGAAAGTCATGCCCTTCAGGTTAAAAACTGCACCTTCCGTGTTCCAAAAAGCCATGATAAAAATATTCCAACCCATCCTCCATACCTCCTTAGTTTACATCGATGACATCCTATTATTTAGCAATACATTGGAGGAACATATCAATCTGCTTCGTCAATTTGAGGCATTGGTAACACAGTACGGAATCATGCTCTCAGCAAAAAAGATGGTTCTTGCTCAAAAGGAGATTAATTTTCTTGGAATGCATTTTGTCCAAGGTGAATACAGTCCAGGACCACATATATGTCAGGAATTACTCAAATTTCCGGATACCAACTTCACAACAACGCATATCCAACAATTTTTGGGCATAATAAATTATGTAAGAGATTTTATCCCAAACATCTCTACATACGTTTCTCCACTTACAGAGATGCTCAAGAAAAATGCACCGCCATGGGGAAAGAAAGAAGATGAAGCAGTCAAGGAAATAAAGGAGATTTCTAAAAATGTCAAGTCCCTCTCTATCCCTTCGTACGGTAAGAAGATATTGCAGACTGATGCCAGCAATGAATATTGGAGTGCTGTTCTATTTGAAGAAAAAGATGGCCAGAGGAAAATATGCGGATACGCTAGTGGAAAGTTCAAAGATGCCGAGCAACATTATCACTCCACTTTCAAGGAAATTCTTGCAGTAAAGAATGGAATCAAGAAATTCAATTTCTTCCTTATTCATACCGAATTTCT
>MU669739.1:0-19433 GCA_026770625.1 Nicotiana glauca
AATTTTATAATTGTAAAACCTTATTAATCGTAACATAGGCTATAATTATAATTTTACACAATTTAGCTTAGAGATGTAAAAATAAATTTATAAAAATATGCAAAAAATTACCTTAATTATATTTGGTGTAAATATGAGGATGGAAATAAATTATGCACCAAAAATGATAATTTTGGGAATAATTTTGGATTTTGTACTGTTAAAATAGACAATAAATTGATTTAAAAAATTATAAAAATTGAGGAAACTACCAAAACTTTCAGGCATGCTTATATACGCATACGTATGCTATTTTGAAAGTATAAAAAATACATAGGGAAAAATTGGGTATCAACACATGTTAGGGGTTCCTGGAGCAGCATGGAGGTTGTAGTTTGGCACATACCCTGGTGGTAGAATGTGATCGCTCGTTGCATGGAACGGTGTTTGAGTAGCCTGGGGTATGGTGGAAGTTCCCTCTGAGGGACCCTGGGGTGGAGGTCAACCGGAAATCCAAGCTTGATATACATCTAACAGTTGTTGTCTCAATTTTCTTATTTCCTCCGACTCTTGGTCAACTGACTAACCCTGCGGATTGTCACTGACCAACTTGATTTCGTCATTGTTATCCATTACCACCGCTCTCTTAGATCTTGTGAAGTAATGATGTGTTGCCAGTTTCACCACAAACCAACCACCTTAAGCTTACTATATAAAAGGCAACAAATATGTTAGGATTAAGCATTTTACAAATAGGAATCACACGTAGATATGCTATGCTCCTAAAATATCACCATCCCTAATATGCTTTTGGAAGGCTTCATGTTTCATTTCGGTTTATCAGCTTGTTACTTATTGACACTGTTATTTCCTTCTCTCCTCTTTTTTTTTCAGTCACCTTAATTTGATCCCCCACTTTAGAATCATTTAAAAAATATTTGATCGAACCTTTTGTGGGTTGCCTGCGCATCATATCGCCGCATGAATCAGATCATTACGTAGTTCATCTACATGACCATATGTTTGTATTTATTTATTTATTTACAAAACAAACATCTTTTTTGGTTCATTTTCGAATTTGTTTAAACAAAATCTTTTTTCATTTATTTTCAATAATTTTTTTTGATACTAGACTCAAGAAACAAGAATTAGATAAAGATAAACAAGACCATACCTGACTCAAACAGACTTTTTAGGATAAAAGGAAAAACAACAAGACTCAAACCACCAAAAGATTTTTACAGACTCAAAAACAACAAACGAATAATGAAAAAGGACTAATAACTAAAAGAAGACTTTGATCTCTACTGTAGAATCCACCAGCACCACTGTAATCAAGGCGTTTGTTCCTGCGGCTGACCCCCAACATTGCGGTATATCCTCTCTGAGTCTACAGATATATGACGAGCAACGTTCAATGATGCTTCTACAAACTACTCGGGCGTCATTCCCTGGCAACTCCTTCATGATCTTGAATATGGCTACCTCGAGGATATTTCCCTTAATGTATTACTTAGCCACATGTAACTTTTTATTTTGCTAACCACGGGTCTCAACTAGATTCAGCATATCACGCTCGCGGTCGAAGGCCATATCTCTCTAGCGCCGAACTTCTAGCAACTCCTCTTCTAACCGATTAATGGCCTTTTGCTATTGGTGTCTTTCTATTTCAAACCCATCGACATGGCGCTCCTTACTTGATTCAGCTCCCTTTAACTGATCCCTTAAACCTTTGATTAGTAGAGTGTAACTCATGCGCTCATGATCACGGACTACCCTAAACTGGGCTTCTCTCTCTTCTTGTTGTTGAGCGGTTGCGACTATGTTCTTCTTTCGAATTTGGGCTTTGAGTGCTTGCTTATCTCGTGCCCACTGAGCTTTCTCTTTCTCAAAATCATCATAAAGCAGATCCATATCTACTTTAACGATGCCGAGCTCTTCTTGTAGTGCTCCAAAGTCAGATTCATAACCCTTTTTCATCTCTTTCGCAGCTAGCCCAACTTTGTTTCAAATATCAGCCTCCCACTCTAGGGTGATCTTCACGACTGTCCCTGGTCTATCTCGCACCATAGCATCTTTATTATAGAACCACTAAAGATAAGAAGGATTCATCTTACCCCGTTCTCGATCTGCTACCATGGTGCCACACTCGAGTATCCTAGTGTCATTCCAAACACATTGAGCATAAGCTTCACGAATGGGATCCTCTGATGTTGCTTCTCGGATAAAGTTTTCCATAGTCTCTACCTATGGCACTATTTGTTTATGACCCAACTGATGTAAAACTCTCATGGGAGCATATTTATGATAACCTCGAAGCCCCATCAAGATCAGAAATGGATGGAAAGATGACTTATAGATGACATATTTTTCGGTGAACCAATAATAATTCCATGTAATCTGATCATTTGTTAAAGAGTAAAGATACTCCCTTCAATATTGGTCACTTTCTAGAAGACTGCGAATCTCAAGCTCACTCTTCAATCTAGCATTATACTGGCGAACATGATTACCCCAACAAGTACAATGGTCTACCTAATAAGGATGACGAACAAATGATCCATGAACCACATCTGGAGCAGGAGGTTGTAACCTTCAAAGAAACATTTTCCTTCCCACCACCTGTCAAGGCATGAAAGGTATCTTCTAACACCATTGGAAGAATGGAGGAATCATTTCTTTTCATCATGGTTGTGACTATCCTAGATAATCGAATGTTGATCTTCTGATCCTCTCTTGGGAAGACCATGCACTCCAAGAAAGCTACAATGAATGCTTTTCGTCCATGGCCTCGCCATATGTGTTAGTTCTGTTTGTTAATCATCTTCTTCTCATATTCTGAGAAACCCCCTTCATGCACATACCTGTCATACAAGCAATCTAGGTGGAATGTCCTTGCACCACATGTGCTATCTCGGTGTGGCTGATCCATATTTGCTCAAGGAACTTGGTATCAGTAACGACCCTGGGAGCCAAAAGTCTTTTTGTTCGACTCTTATGCCCCTTATCTGTATATTCAATGAATTCCTCCAAGGTAGGAGTCATTTCAAACCTATTGAGATGAAACACATTATTCTTCGGGTCCCAGTAATAAACCAAAGCCTCGATGAGTTCTCGTTTGGGCTCAATCTCCATAATGTTTACCAAGTTTTTCAAATAATCTTTGATCTTTCCTTGCTAAAACTCATCCATGTTATTCCACCATCGCTTCAATAAACTGGGCACTTTGTCGACAATCTTAAACGGCGAGTGCTATTCATCTCTTGGACTCTTGTCAGGTCTCCCACTAACTGAATTCATATCATATCTATATAAATAAAATTATGAGGTCAAGTCCTAATCTAAACTCAAAGAAATGACACCAAGCAGATTTTGGATAAGACAACCGACAAACTTCTTATGGGAGGAGGGTTAGACTCTAGAAGGATTACTCAGGTATCTCGCCGAGGAAACAAAAATGGCTGGACAAAGGAAAAAATGATGAAGAGGACAACATGGTTATTTTTATGAAAATGACGCTTCAGTACCTCTAAGAAAAGTACTAAGGCAATCTCGGTAAAAACAATTGAACACATGGATAAGTGGATTAAAAATAAATAAAGCTTATTTTTTACGAAAACACCCACTTTAAAAAAACTATAAAGTTGACTTGGCAAAATGGCTGATAAAAAAGGACGTCATGACAATAAAAAAGACTGTTTTTACGAAAATAGCCCTTTGACACTTCCAAGGGAGGTTGAAAGGTTGTCTGGGCAAAAACGGACTAAAATAATGATAAAATGGTAAAAGATGTTAAAAAGGAGCAAAGTAATCATTTTGTAAGGAAATAGCCCTTCGGCGCTTCCAAGAAAGGTTTTAAGGCTATTTCGGCAAAAATGGTTCAACATTGGGGAAAATGGTAAAATATTAGCTAAATTTTTTAAAACATCCATTCGGCGGTTGAGAAGAAGGTTTTGAGGTTGTAGAAAATATGATCGGACGCAAAGACAAAAATAAAGAAAAGCACAGAAAACAACAAAACTATTTTATTATAATTTTTTTTAAATGAAAAAATTGAAATATATTATGGACACACCGATTTCGAAAAGTTTTGCCGAAAATGGAGGCAAAACCCGATGAAGGTTGCCTACGTAACCCACTGAAATTGTGAGAATCGGGCCTGCGTAGTTCGAACTAGACCATTTTTATTTTATTTCATTTTATTTTTTTATTTTGTAAAATTGAATTATTTGTACAAAACTGGGGGAATGATTTTTATTTTTTTATTTTATTTCGCTCAACTAATTTTCTAAATCCGGTCAACAAATGCAAGAAAGCCTTCCAAATGATGCAACAAGTAGCACATAAATGAACATGATGGTCTCAAAAAAAGATACATGTCTTATACAGACTCGGGCCCTGTGCCGAGCTTCGCTAAGTCAAATGCACATGATGCAACAAAACGATCCTACTAGGGATAACCAGGCATGTGTCTTGTTCTTCTAGGTTTTTTTTTTTTAAATCCTAGGGGATGAGGTGTATCTAGACTAGCCATAAAACGAGCGGATAACTCGGGTTCGGAAGGGGTAGCGTACCGGGAGCAATACTTCTCCGGCTTAACTACTGGGCCCTCCCTATTATTATATATAGGTGACTAATATCCTTCACTGGCAGCCCAGGCCCATCGACTTTATCTCAACAAAGAATGGGGCGCGTATTCGCGATTCCCGAGGTTGTATTAAGAAGACTCAGAGGGGGTGCAAAAGAAGATAATTTATAATACATTTCAACAATATCAAAGCGGTAAACAGCAAGAAAGTAGCACATTAAGCCCAAATAGATCACAGTTATATATAATAAAGCCAAATAAAGTCAATGTACAAGCTCAAATTCTCAAATGTCCCCAGCAGAGTCGTTAGAGCTGTCACACCCCTTTTTCCCACCCCCCAAATATATATGGTGTTATGGATTGTTGTGGGTTAAAGAATTTTTCTAATTGAAGTGATAATTTTGAAATAAGGATTATTTTATTGTTCAGAGTAGTCACCTGGAATTGATTTTTGGGTGTTCCAAGTCACCATTTATTTGAATCCCTAGTCAAAGGAAGGTTGACTCTATTTTTATCGGTTTGCAAAAATAAAGCTCGGATAAGGAATTTTGTTGATCGGGGAGAAGGTACAAGGCATTCTCTAAATCTCGTAGTTCTAGCACGGTCGCTTTATTGACTTAAAAGTTGGCTTGAATTAATCTTGTACAAAATCTGATTTATAAGATTATCATGTTTTACCTATCCGCTTTATTTCTTGATTATTAGATTTATTAAAAAATTAGATAAATTATGTAGTCAAAACCATGCTACACAAGCGAATGCGTGATCAAAATAAAATTTATTAATTTTATCATAACAGCGCTACGCAAGCGAATCCGCAGTTATGACAAGGATTAATAGTATATTATTACTTTTGAAAAAAAAGTTACTAAGTTTAAAGAAATTAATTAAATAATAACCATCGCGCTACTCAAGCGAATCCGTGAATGAAAAAGTTAAAAGCACGCCTACTAGTTGCCTAGCGTCTAAATAAATTAAATTATTAAGTTCATTAAAAAATAAAAGACTTATTTCTTTTTTGGATTATACATTATATATGAAACAAAATATGAAAATTAGTGATGGGCCAGGTCACTTATATTGAAAATGTTGGCCATTTTTGGTTGTCATGAGTATTAATCCCAATTTATGTAGCCACTTGGGCTGCTGGCCCCTTTTGAAATTAAGTGGCCATTGGGTCAATTGTTGATTATTGTAGAGAATGGACTAACTTATGCCAAATTCTTTTCTCTCTCTCTCTCACGGCTCAATCTTCCTTTGGTAAGAGTAAATGGAACCAACAAAGTATATCTCCATACTTAAACCTAACATTTATCATACTAATTGAAAAAAATGACCTAAACATACAACTACGATATTAACTTAAAGTGAAGATGTCAACCTGGGCATAAAATTATTCAAGCTTCAAAATCAAAACATAGAAGACCAAAACTCCTACATCAATTATTTAGCTAATCAATAAGCAATGAGTCAAACTACTAATCATTTTAGAGTTGAAAGGCTAGAACAGAGAAATGTATTCAATATGGACATGGTTAAATCTTACTGAGCCATTAAACTAATTAAGATGGAAAACTAATTTTCACTAATCCATTTGGACGAAGGTGTAAACGAGAAAACTAAATATAGTATTCCACTTGAGCCTACCACAAGAATAAATATGGAAAAAACATCAAGATAGAATAAAATGGACCTTAAAATAAATTCTATATTTTTTTAACGCGTAAGAAAGTGGAACCTTCAACATCCATTTATATGCTTGACATCTAAACACAAGACTAACGAGAGTAGAAAGCTTTTAAGGTACAAGGAAGTAAAGAAAACTCAAATAAATTTAACTCAAATCATCTCACCTTTATTCATTATCGTGTCAAAAAAAACATCATTGGTTGAGGGAGTTACCTGGATAGCAGAAAAATGAACAAATACAGCGAAGTCAGTTTTTTTTCCTAAGTCAAGAAGTGGACAGCAGAACAACACCATGCAGTAAAGAACAACAGTAACAGAACTCAATACCCCATAGAACCCCAGCAAGAAAGCACTTGAACTAGCAACTAGTAACCCTAGAAATTGATTAAGAGATTTTTTTTTCAAAGGTTTTGCACACAAACAATAATCACAAAGGCCCTGAATTTTCAGCTTGCCATATGTGCACAACTGCTGATTTTTTAAGATATGTGCCCCTTTTTTGAGTGTGTAAAAAAACCCCTCCTTGGTGTGATAGAGTGTTGAGCCCTTTATAGGAGAAGAACCAAGGCCTTCATGATTGAAAATCTGTCAAAAGGATAGATTTTTCACCAAAAATTTGACCAATACTATTTAAAGGACTATTTTTTATGAAAAAATATGTCCAAAGACATTCCCTTTTACAAACTATGAACAGAATTTTGGAGTATTATACTCCAACAACTTTTAAACAGTAAAAGGCAGCCAAACAAGTACCCTATACTTATTTTATCATGATTGAAATTCAAGCTAACACACTCATACCTTCAAACTAACCAAATTATGGATTGATACAGCAGAAACAAGACTTAATAGATAACCGAACTAAGTATTCAACAAACTAGATTGAAACTAATTTGATTTGTACAAACTACCATGAAGCGATTTAGATAATAAACTAACATGGGAAACAAAAACTAAACGAGCATGTCTAACTATCACACATGATTAATAAAACTTAACAAACCACTAACTTAGATAAACGATTCAACTAATCTTTTGATTTTTCATGAAACTAGCATAAAACACTTAACTACCGACCATCTAGGTCGGAAAAATAAAAATTCAAACTTAACAAATTCACACAAAATAGCAGACTGGCTAGGCCGAACAACCAAAATTAAAATCAAAACTAATAGACAGTAACGAACTACTCGACCAGCTAGGTCGAAGAACTGAAATTCACATTTATAAAATAACATCTAATTAAAAACCAATACTACCCTAACTCAATTGCACAGAAATAAAAATAACAAGAATAGAAATTACACCTTAACACTAATACTAAATACAAAAGCAAAAATAAAAAATCAGAAATGATGAAAAGGAAGTAAGGTTTATACCAATCGAGGGTATATGAAATTGTCCATAAATCTCGGGGACGACATGAGCAGTGACAAATAATGACGAGCGACCTTTGAACGAACTTTTCTAAGCGGCTGACGTTAGGACCACCAGTTCAGGGGAGCTGACTAGTGATTTCAACACCATTTTAACTAGAAAGGGTCGTTCCTAATCATGTCTAGGATTAAAAAAAACAGCTCGGGCACTTGGTGGTAGTGAGACGGCAGCGGGGCTGGTGGTAGTGAGACGGCAATGGGGGCTGCTGGCCAGAATTTAACCGAATTTAAGCCGGATTTATGAGGGGTTTGAAGGTTTTGAGGCATGGAATGGAGAAGAAGAGAGCGAGAGGAGGCCGTTGGTATATAATTTTCGGAGTTTGGGGTGTTGAGCAGCGGCTAAAATTTCGGTTAGGCTTAGATTTATGGAGATTGAGAGGAGTTATGGGGAATTGGGGTTCGGATTCATGGAGAGGAGGAGGAGAGGAAGAGCTTGGCATTGGTTGGACGGTATTTGGCTACCATAGGACGGCGCCGCCACCGTGGGGAACGGGCAGCGGCGACGGAGGAAGAAGAAGAGAGGAGAAGGGGTCTAGGGCTTGGGCATGTATGGAAAATGAGGCCAAAAAATCAGATTTCTAAAATTATATACCTCAAATGACATCAATTATGGACCATTGGATGAAAGAAAATAGGTGGCCAGGATTTTATCTTGATCACTTAACCAAAACGGCGTAGTTTCAATCTAAAACTACGTCGTTTAGACCATCTCCCGGGAGCCCCAATTGGACCGGATCAGTAGACTCTTTGGGCTCCTAATTTTGGGCCAATTTTGGTTCAATTTTAATTAAAATATACTAGTCCAATACTTTAACCCCCATATCAAATTATTTAACATAATATAATTTAAAAGCCTAAAAATACACACATAAGAATTCTAAAAATTATAGTGTAAAGAAAAAGTCAAGAGCAAAAATTAGGCATTTACAAAGGTCTCTATGGTTCACTGTCTGGTTCATTGTGGTTCCTTGTGGGATTTTTAATTATAAGTTTGTCATCATCAAAAGGGGAGAAATTGATAGGTTACAAGTACCTTGTTATATATTTTGATGATCTAACAAACTTACTGTTAAGAACTGTCACACCTCCTTTTTCGCTATCGCACCCCGCGAGGGGCATAATAAAGGAGTTTTTCCACTTTAAGGAAAATCGGAACGGGATTTATTTATTTAGATTCAGAGTCACCACTTGAGAGATTAATGGTGTCCCAAGTCACCGGTTGAATCCTGAACCGAGGAAATATGACTCTGTTAACAGTCCGCGAACCCAAAATTCGGATAAGGAATTCTGTTAACCCGGGAGAAGGTATTAGGAACTCCCGAATTCCGTGGTTCTAGCATGGTCGCTCAACTGTTGTATTTGATTTTATCTGATTTCCATATATATTCTATTTTTTATGTGCTTTCACTTAATAAACCGCTTTATTGTATTTATTGTTTATTTTTTACAAGAATTGCAACATCGCGAAAATGTATATCGAACCACGCCGTACCAGTGCGCCCGTGGCTTTTAACACATTTCGACTTCGTTGAGATTTAGATTTGGGTCACATAAATGTGCACACGTATTTAAGAAAGCAATTTTATTGAAGTCGTGCCTAAAGAGTCTATCGCGATATTATTTTGGAAAGCCATGAAATTCACTAAATGGCTCATCCAGATTCTAAATAATTTTCATATAACAATTATTGAGGGCCCCGCAATTATGTTTTTCTTTAATCTTGACAAGGCTCGTCTCATTTTTTTAAGGTCAAACCGAAAGCAACTACATTTTCTACTTTTATTTTTGTCTGTAATAAAATAAAAGTCCTAGTTATCAATATTAGAATTCGGGCTTCAAGTTTGAGTCAGGGTCCAAACAAAGGAAGAGCCTTTTAATTTGAACCCGCTACCTACCTCGAAGCCCAAACTTATATTTTGCTTAAATCTTGAATCGAATTCTTCGAACTAAACCCAAATCGTTGGTCCAATGGACCAGGCTTGTGAAACGAGCCCTTGCCTAAACTATACAAATAACATAAATTAAAATTTGGCCTCCCACGCGAGGCCCAGCTGGTAGCCGTGCACTGTAAGCATTGGACTAGGCATCGATTCTCGATAAAAGGAAGGCAATTTGTAAGGCTGGACTTAACAAATCCAATTTAAACTCCTGAAGGTAATAACCGAATCACTAAGCTATTTAAACAATTCCAATCTAAACAAAACTAAACACTTGCTACAATCTACTAAAATACTTTAGACGTTACCAGCTTTAATGGATCATACTAACTATTTTTAATTACTCAAGAACACATTATTGAATCAATATTCAAGCAACTCCTAACTTTGAAATGAAGACTTAACATGTACAGGGCCTTTTGCATCGATTTCCAATTAGTTTGATAACATGCTAATGCCCATCAGAATCATCCAGTTATTCTTCTGATTACAAAGATGGAACTACAAAAAATACGAAATTAAACTAACTAAGGCTAACCAACAACTTCCAGCTTTTATGGCCTGCAAGTTCAAACAGTCTACAATCCACAGTCCACTAATTCGAAGCAGTTTACAATCCATAGTCTAAAACAATAATCCAAATGCATCTATTATTCATACAACTCAAAACAAGTCAACTAACATCAATCATGTTTGTTTAATTAATAACTATTGAATTGTAAACACTAAACAGCTTTCAAGTGAGCATGAACTTGGCAATATTTCATTTCAACTTCAATCCATAGCTACATCAAGGTGAGTTCATAAATGAGTACCTGGATCCGAGATTACAACGAAGAAAAAGAGTCAGTCAAGGCAGGATGGATTAACAGCAACAATTTGAATTCAACAGCCACAAAATTATGTCAAGTTTGAACCCAGAAACACATATAGAACCCAGGAGTGTTTTGAAATCAGGCAACACTACTCAAATAAACCCATAATCAATTGAACAACAATTCTTGGACTGCAATGACTTGTGTAAGCAAGTGCGAAACTAGGGAATACAACTCAGGGGACAAAAGAGCACATAATTACTTCAACAAACCCAACTTCAACTGAAAATACCAATTATGAAGAAGCGAGTTGAAAATCAGAATCAACTGGCCATTTCTTAATGACACAGTAAATGTTTGAATTTTTTTTTGAATTTTTGTTTGTTTTGGTTTTAGGAATTTGAACTTCTACTTGAGATCTAAAAAAAATTAAAGAGTGGGAATTTGATGGCTGGGAACTTTAGTATTCTGCAACTATCACTCCTTCTTCACTCTCTAAAACAATTTCTCAAGAACTCTCAAAGCCTGAATGCCTTAGTTCTCTATCTCTCTCACTGATAAAGTTCCCTGTCTTTTTCTTCTATCTCTAGTGTATTCAGATCTCTCTCAATGTTAAAAAAAACTCTTTCTTTCAACTGTATTCTGTCCTCTTTTTAAAGAGCAAAATCCATCCATTTTTTAAAACCAAATTTTCCTTTCCAGCCTGTATATTCCTTTTGTACATGTACCCCCCCACCACTTATTATTATTTCACCCTTTGTTTCTGATTCCCCATCCCTTAAAGGCACTAGATATGGTGTCATTTATATTCCCTTTTCAGTTTTTTAACCAAACCCATATTATTCTTAGTGCTAACTGCACTCCTTTATTAAACAAACACTGGTATGGGCAGCCTAAATTTTAAATTCAGGCGTGCCCTGACAGCATATGGCCTCCCACTCAATTCTAATACTTCAACTCATTAAGCTACCTTAACTTTATTAATTAGTGATTCCTAAACAAGTGTGGGGCAGATTCTCATAACAGTTAATGGCAACCAATTCATGACATTTAAATGACCAAGCAATTCGATTCAATGTGACGACTGACCAAACAATTCAAACATGGCGAAGAACTAATCCTTAATTTTTATCATACGGACAAACTTAGTTTATTGATTGCCAAATCGGAAATATTCTAAAAAATCGACAAACTAACTAACTCCAAAAATCGACTAAAATTAACGAGTCGAAACCAATTACCAAACCAAAACACATTGTCATGATAGGAAATTAATCCAAAAAGAAAGATATCGAATGAAGTCGAGAAAAACTGAGATGAAACAGATAAAGGAGAAAAGGAGAAAAATGAAAGGTAAATAACAAAAATCCAAATAAAAAATGGGAAATACCTAAGATGAACGAGCCACTCGCCTTGCACAAAATCCTCGACATCCTTTGATTTTGGTCGAAATAGGTTCTGATCAGGAGTTCTCAAACGAGAACCCATGAATATAACCTATTTCAACTCCAAATATTCAAAACAAGCCCTCGATTTTAATCTTCGGAGATTTAGTGCATCTTTGATCTAATATTCGAAGGTCTCTACGAGGATTCAAAGGAAGCTTAGGGTGGATTCGGAATGGGAGGGGTTTGGTGGTTCAGGAGTGTTGCTTTGGCGGTCACCCGCGTTGTTGCCGCCGGGTTTCAGGCGGTAGGATACGAGGGCGGCTAGGATTTTGGGGGAGGGTCTTGTTTGGTCTTGGAGACGAGGATTGAGCTTGAAATGGAATGGGGGTAAGGGGTTTGGGGGGTTCGTGGGATATTAAATTAGGTCAATTAATTTCGGCCGTTGGATGATGAAAATCTAACGGCCATGATCGAGTTGTAGTAAAAAACGGCACCGTTTGGTTTAGTAATAGGGCGGGGCGGGTTGGACCATGTAAAACGGGTAATTTGGGTTGGGTAAGGGGTGTGTGAATTGGGCTGTGTCGTTTTGGCCCAGTCCGATTTTCATCTCATTTTTCTCATTTGTTTCTCTTTTCTTTCCTTTTTTTTTCTTCTTTTCTTTTATTTCATAATTAATAAAACTAAAAATTTTAACAATCTTAAATTAACTTATAGAACTAAATTGACTTATAAAAGTGCTAGTTAACTCTCAATAATAATTACCACACAATTAAATAGCAATTAAAGATAAAGTCACACAATTTGGACATTAAATGTTAAAAATGCAAAAATACATTATTTTTTGTGATTTTTTCATTTTTCTAAAACAAACTTTAATTACTCCTATCTGTAGAATTAAATCCTAAATGCACATGCAACATATTTTTATATTTTAATTAATTTAAATAAATAAACGTGCATACACAAGCGCAACCAATAAGAGAAAAATAACACAAAATCCACGAAAATTGCAAACCATAAAACAAACAATTTTGTTTTGATTTTGTGGAAGTAATTCACATATAGGGCAAAAATCACGTGCTCACAGCTGCCCCTCTTTGCCCGGAAACACGAAGAGTTTTCGCACAAAGATAAGTGAGCGGATACGAGCGATTTTTGCCCATTTGAGCACTCCGTGTGAAGCATCTTTTAAAGATTTGACCGAACCTCTACTTCAAGAGGTCTCCTACATATCACTGGCTAAAAGGGAATCAGATCAATGTAGTTCGGGAAGCTTTGGTAGCTGGGACTACTATGGGATTGCCATTTGCTGTTACTTCTGTTGCATGCTGTTACTGCTCACTTACCTCCTTATTACACCATGAAAAATAAGAAGCTAAACTAAATTATAGTCTATGAATTGTAAAAATCTTATCTACATCTTCAACTTGTTCTTCATGTGTTTCTTGTTGCCTTGCTTGCTCTTGTGTTTCCTCTGATGTTTCTTCTCTTCTGACTTGATTTGTCAGCTTCTCTTGATTGTCGAACTCGAATTGCTTATTTCTTTCTTGTGAGCTTCGAATTATTTTTCCTTCAAAACCTGAATTGCCTTCTTCTGACCATTGTTGCCTTCCTTCTGATTTCTGAATTTAGATTTATGCTGGGGATTTTTGTTGTAATCTTCTGCACTCCCGGCGGGTTACTGACTTCTTGAATTAAAAAGGTAAGCCTTTCCGCTCTCCAGGCGGGCTCCTAATTGCCATTATAACTTAGAAAGATAACGCATTTCCATTCTCTAAGCGGGCACTTGACTTTAACAACAAACTCTGAAAATTAATTGTCATTCCGTTCTTCAGGCGGGCACCTGACTTCAACAATGATTTAAAACTTCCACTTAAAATGATAACACCTTTTCGTTCTACAGGCGGACACTTGACTTCAACAACAAACTCCAAAAATAAATCGCCATTCCGTTCTTCAGGCGGACACCTGACTTCAACAATGATTTAAAACTTCCACTTAAAAAGATAACGCCTTTCCATTTTTCGGGTGGGCACCTGACTTCAACAACAAACTCCGAAAATAAATCGCCATTCCATTCTTCAGGTGGTCACCTGACTTCAACAGTGATTTAAAACTTTCACTTAAAAGATAACGCCTTCCGTTCTTCATGCGGGCACCTAACTTCAACAATGATTTAAAACTTCAACTTAAAAAGATAACGCCTTTCCGTTCTTCGGGCGGGCACCTGACTTCAACAACAAACTCCGAATCTAAATCGACATTCCGTTCTTCAGGCGGGCACCTGACTTCAACAATGATTTAAAACTTCCACTTAAAAGATAACACCTTTCCGTTCTTCGGGCAGGCACCTGACTTCAACCATAACTCGAAATAAAACGCCATTCCGTTCTTTAGGCGGGCACCTGACCTCATCAATACCTTAAAAATACAAACGCCATTCCATTCTTCAGTTGGGCGTCTGACTTCAACAACAATTTCACTTGCATTCTATTACCATCGTTTCCTTTTGCCTCCTAAACCCTTTCCTTCTTCCTAAATTACCTTCTTTCAGAACTGCTTCTCTCAAAACTCGTGTTGTCTTCCCTCTCAATTGTTAGGGATAATACTGTTGGAATTATTTACTTGCTTGCTGGGGGTAACACCGTTGGGGGGGGAACCTCCTTTCTCTCCCTCCTTCTCTACTTCCCATCAAAACTTCTATTTTCTCTCAAGACTGTTGGGGATTAAAATGTTATCAGCTGGGGATTACCCTGTTGAGGATAACACTGTTGGGGAATCCCTTTTTTTCTTTCCTCTTTCAAAACTTCCTTCAAAACTTGCGCTTCGCTCCTCTGAAAGCTGTTGGATATAATACTGCCAAGGAATTTTCATTCTTTCAAAACTGGTGCTTCATTCTTCCGAAAACTGCTGGGGGATGACACTGGCCCTTTGCCTTTTCCGTCCCACGTCTCATCTTCTATTCTATCCGTTGGGGATACAACTTCTTCCATTAACACTTGTTTCTTTCCTTCTCTCAGCACTGCTGGGGATAACATTGGTTCAAAGACCACTTATCCTTACAATTCGGGTTATCTCGCTTCTCTCTAGATTGCTTTCTCTAAAACTTTGTATCACCTTTTTCCCGTAAACTGCTGGGGATTCCATTTCCTTTACAACCTTGTGTTATCTTCCATCTTCCCTAAGTGGGTATTCAATTCAAGAAAATTTTCGCAATGAGAGAAAATTTTCTGCCCCATTTTGATAATCTTCTTTGTGGCATGTCTTTCCGTCACCAATAACCTTTCCTTTTCCTGCCTCAAATCAAAGAAAAATTTGTTAGTTTAAAATGTGGCGAGTGGTCATGCCACTCTTGCTGGAGATGGTTTTTCCTTTTCTCTTTTCCTTGCTCTGCGCTCCCTAAACTTGTTGGGGAATGTTGTTATTCGCTGGGGATGATATTCTTGCTGCGGATGATTTTTCCCTTTTCTTTTTCCTTCTTTGCTCTGTGTTGTCCGACCCTCTCGGTCGATAATCTGCTCGGGAAGCTCCTTCTTCCTGATGATCATTATTAACACAATTCCTCCACTATTGTTTTTAAACTTACTCCGTACTTCCTCCGAAACTTCAGACCAACCTATCATTTTGGTCTTACAACAAAACGTCTTTTCGTCTTATTACCTTATCTTGTGCCTATTCACATTTTGCCTTGCATCGTTTTGGAGACTGGTAGTAAGCTCTGAAAAATTACTTTTCAAAAACAAATTGCTGAAGAAAAAGACTTTAAACAAAGAAATGAAAAATGATGACTGCAAAGGATTTAAAAAATAAAAAAGAAAAGCCTTTCTGAACAAATGTTGGGAAGAATAAAAGGAAAAGAACTTATCTGAATGGTATAGCTGATCCAATGATCATGTCGTGCATTTTCGGATTAATCAACCCAGTCTATTTGTATCAATCAATTTTTCTGATAGCCTCGTATTGCTGGGGATAAACAGGCATCCAATTCTTTGCCGAATGCGGATACTTTCCGACAATCTTATGTCGCCATCTCATAGTGCCCTTCGAGAGGTTTTCACTAATGAGACTCTCTCATTTCTCTCAAAAAACTCCCGTCACCTTATGGTGCCTGTGAAGGTTTTCACCGTAAGACTCTCTCATTTTGTTTCTCTCAGTTTTCGTCGCCTTATGGTGCCCGTGAATGTTTTCACCGCTAAGACTCTCTCATTTTATTTTTCTTTCTCAATTGGGGATTGGATTGTTATCAACAAGATTCTCTCTACTGGGGATTCCCTTGGCTACCAATTCCTTCAGCTCATGATCCTTATTCAGCCGGGGATCAGGGTGTTATTCTTGGCTTTCATTTGCATGACTCGGCACCTCTCGGATACTGATCGGGAGGTCTTTTTGGACATCAATATGGGTTTTTATGTGGGGCTTAAAGAAAAGGATATCAAAATATTCAAAATAACTTTAATGGGTAAAACATTACAACTTTTGGAATAACACTTTTTCTATAAAAAAAAAACATAACTTCTGCCCCAGTTTTCTCGCTTGCGGAATCTTTGATTTTTATTACACTATGACCGAGCCGTGAGGCGCCTACGTATCCTCTTTGAGGAATCAGGTCGAACGTAGTTCACTTGATTCCTTTATATTTCTTGTGACTTTCCTTTTGTTTATTTTCTGTTTTGTTGTATATATATATATATATATATATATATATATTCTTTTTTTTTCATTAATGATTCCAAAAGAGGGGTATGAAAGAATAATCAAGGCTCAAAGAGGGGAAGCAAAGGTTAAAGTGTTTGGATAGTAGAAAAATCGCCTCCGTCATTTCATTCTCCGATAAATGGCAAGTACAAACAAACAAACAAATAATCAACAATTACAATCAAAGAATCATACATAATATCTCTTGACTGCGTCAGAATTGATAGCCATATCGATGCATCTTCCCTCGATATCTGTCAGACATAGAGCGCCATTGGATAACACCCTAGTCACAATAAATGGCCCTTGCCAATTCGGGGCGAACTTGCCCTTTGCTTCGGCCTGATATGGCAGAATTCTCTTCAACACTTGCTGTCCCACTTCAAATTTCCTGGGACGTACCTTCTTGTTATATGCTCTTGCCATTCTCTTTTGATATAATTGGCCATGACATACCGCTGCCAATATTTTTTCGTCAATCAAGCTTAATTGTTCCAATCGGGCTTTGACCCCTTCATCATCATCAATCTCAGCCTCAGCGACTATCCGAAGGGACGGAATTTCGACCTCTGCTGGTATCACTGCTTCAGTTCCGTATACCAACAAATAAGGAGTTGCACCTACTGAAGTACGAACAGTAGTGCGATAACCCAACAATGCAAATGGTAACTTTTCATGCCATTGCCTGGATCCTTCTACCATCTTCCTCAATATCTTCTTTATATTTTTGTTGGCTGCTTCAACTGCTCCATTCGCCTTGGGACGATATGGTGTGAAATTACGGTGTGTAATCTTAAACTGTTAACATACTTCTTTCATCAAACTACTGTTAATATTGGCACCGTTATCCGTGATGATCACCTTTGGGATCCCAAATCTACAGATGATATGGGAATGCACAAAATCCACCACTACCTTCTTGGTCACCGACTTGAAAGTTTTAGCTTCAACCCATTTGGTGAAATAGTCAATGGCTACTATAATGAACCTATGGCCGTTGGAAGCTGTCGGCTCAATAGGTCCGATGACATCCATGCCCCAGGCAACAAATTGCTAAGGTGCTGACATCATATGTAATTCTGTTGGCGAAGAATGGATCAGATCTCCGTGTATCTGACACTGATGGCATTTTCGCACGAAACTGATACAATCACGCTCCATAGTGAGCCAATAATATCATACTCGAAGGATCTTCTTTGCCAATACATATCCACTTATATGGGGCCCACACACTCCAGCATGTACCTCTATCATCACTGTCGTGGCTTGACCAGCGTCTATACATCTAAGCAAACCCAAATCCGGTGTTCTTTTGTACAACACTCCTCCACTGAGGAAAAAACCATTTGCCAATCACCGAATGGATCTTTTTTTATCTCCGGTGGCCCGCTCTGGGTGTATACCCATCCTGAGGTATTCCTTGACATCATACAACCATGGTTCGCCATCCATCTCTTCCTCTATCATGTTGCAATAAGCATACTGATCACGAACCTGAATATGTAACGGGTCAACATGGATTTTGTCTGGGTGATGCAACATTGATGCTAAAGTAGCCAAAGCATCGGCAACCTTATTATGCACTCTTGGGATGTGTTTGAACTCCACTGATCGGAATCGCTTACTCAGATCATGCAAACATTGACGATATGGTATAAGCTTCAAATCTCGTGTTTCCCATTCTCCTTGGATCTGATGTACTAGAAGGTCTGAGTCTCCCAAGACCAAGACTTCCTGGACATCCATGTCCACAGCTAACCGCAACCCCAAAATGCATGCTTCATACTCAGCCATGCTGTTGGTACAATAGAAACGTAGTTGAGCCGTAACAGGATAATGATGTCCTATTTCAAAGATAAGTACTGCTCCTATTCCAACTCCTTTTGCGTTCGCAGCTCCGTCAAAGAAAAGTTTCCATCCTGGTTCCCCGGTCAATTTCAACTCATCTACATGCAGCACTTCTTCATCAGGAAAATACGTCCTTAAAGGTTCGTATTCAGCATCAACAAGATTCTCAGCCAAGTGATCGGCTAAGGCTTGGGCTTTCATGGCCGTCCTCGTCACATAGACGATGTCGAACTCCGTAAGTAATATTTGCCATTTTGCTAACCTCCCTGTGGGAATAGGTTTTTGGAAAATATACTTCAATGGATCCAATCGCGAAATGAGATAAGTAGTGTAGGAAGACAGATAATGTTTCAGTTTCTGTGCTACCCAAGTTAGGGAACAACACGTCTTCTCAAGATGAGTGTACTTAACTTCATAAACCGTGAACTTCTTACTGAGATAATAAATGGCATGTTCCTTCCTGCCGGTGATGTCATGCTGCCCCAATACACAGTCAAACGAGTTTTCCAAGACCGTTAGATAAAGTATCAAAGGTCTCCCGGGTTCAGGTGGAACTAAGGGTGTTAAACGGGCCGGGTCCGACCCGTTCCGGACCGGCCCAGACCGTTAGAACCCGGAACCGGACCGGCCCGGTTCTTATGGGGCTGGGTGGGCTGGGTTGGGGGGTTTAAGGGGATGGTTCCGTTTATATTTTTCTAACGGGTAACCGCACCCGCTAAGACCGGCCAGGATGAACAGTGTTCAATACCGGTTAAACCGGCCCGGACCGGCCCGGTGCAACGGCTAAATTTTTTTTAAAATTTTTTTTAATTTCTGACAATTTTGGGACCCACTGACCGTTGGCAACGGTCAGAAATTTGACTGATCTGTTGGCCAACGGGTATATTTCCCAAATAGCCATTTTTAATTTAATTTTTAACCATTTTTTATTTTACAAAAATAACCTTATGTAAAACTATAAATACCCCCCTCTCTTCTTCATTTCTCACTCAAATCTCATTTCTCTATCTTAATTTCTCTCATTCTCTTATTCTCCAATTATCAAGACTTCAAGTCTT
>MU669739.1:21865-50366 GCA_026770625.1 Nicotiana glauca
CGGCCCCCTCAACCCGTAACCCTTATGGTTCAATTTTTACCCGGATTAACCCAGCCCGCTAAACTCGTTACTGTACCAACCCGAAACCGGCCCGGCCCGGAACCCGGACGGGTAAAAAAAATGGACCCGGACCGGACCGGCCCAGCCCGGCCCACCCGTTTAACAACTCTAGGTGGAACCAACACGGGTGGGTTTGACAAATACCCTTTTATCTTATCAAACGCTTCTTGGCATTCTTCAGTCAATTTGACTGCAGCGTCCTTCTTCAACAGCCTAAAAATAGGTTCACACGTCGATGTGAGCTGAGCAATAAACCGGCTGATGTAGTTCAACCTTCCCAGAAGACTCATTACTTCGGTCTTGTTTTTCAGCGCTGGCAATTCTTGGATGGATTTGATCTTTGACGGGTCCAACTCAATGCCTCGCCGACTGACTATGAATCCCAATAGTTTTCCTGATGGGACACTGAATGCGCACTTGGCAGGGTTAAGCTTGAGGTTGTATCTATGAAGTCTATGGAAAAACTTCCTCAAATCTCCGATGTGATCGGCCTGATGTTTTGACTTTATGATCACGTCATCGACATACACTTCGATTTCTTTGTGTATCATATCATGAAACACAACAGTCATCGCCCTCATGTAAGTTGCCCCAGCATTCTTCAAACCAAACGGCATCACCCGGTAGCAATAAGTTCCCCATGGCATGATGAACGCCGTCTTCTCTGCATCTTCCTCATCCATCAGAATCTGATGATACACATCATAGCAATCCACGAAAGATCCAATCTCTCGCTTTGCGCAGTTATCAATTAAGATGTGGATGTTGGGTAGTGGAAAGTTATCCTTTGGGCTTGCTTTGTTGAGATTGCAATAGTCAACGCATACTCTGATCTTCCCGTCCTTCTTCGGTACCAGCACAACGTTAGCCAACCATTCTGGATATCTAGTGACTCGAATAACCTTTACGTCCAATTACTTGGTTATTTCTTCCTTAATCTTCACACTCATATCTGTTTTGAATTTTCTCAATTATTGTTTGATGGGAGGAAATGCTGAATCAATGGGTAATTTATGAACCACTAAATCAGTGCTAAGACCCGGCATGTCCTTGTACGACCATGCAAAAACATCTTTAAACTCAATAAGTGTTTTGATTAATTCTTCCCTGAGGTTTGGTTCAAGATGGACGCTTATTTTGGTTTCTCTGATGTTATCTGCGTCTCCTAGATTGATGGCTTCTGTATCATTTAGATTAGGTTTGGGCTTTTCTTCAAAATGACTCAGTTCTTTGGAAAGAAAGCTGTTCAGAAAAGGAAAAGGAAGAATAAAATAAAATCAGAAATAATGGGGACAAAAATTTCATTCATTGAAAAAGTACAAGATACCAGCGTTTGCACACTTTAAAAGCAAACTTGAAAACAAAATAAACTGGACTACAACTCTGAAATAATCCCAAACAAACTTTGAAGGAAAATCAAAGCAACTACCAACTCCTTTCGGGTGGGGAGAGGAGTAGCCTTCCAATTATTCAGTTTTGTTCTTGGCCCTATAAATTGTACTTTAGCGCGACTAGGACCCTCTCCATCTTCTATCATGTTCACATCAGTGAAAAGATTCTCGAACCTTCTTAAAAATTCTTCATCTGGTTTGATCATAGGAACATGAATCATCGTTCCTGGACATCTTCTGGTACCGGACTTAATAAAAGATTTGGAGAGGTGCGGGACCGGCTTTGAAAGGACCCAGGGCTTCTGCTTAATCCTCTTAACTCGTCGGATGTCCTCCGCCGTAGGTTCAAATCCCAAACCGAAAGTTCCCACATTTTCCGGCAAGGACACTGGTTGTACGATACCTTGCAGAGATGCACCCAAACCCTTTTCGGGCACAAAGCCGTTTCCCAACATTTCACAGGCTACCATGACATATGCGGAGGTTATCTGGGTATTTGGAGTGTATTCTCCCTTCGGAACTTTCTTGACCGATACTGTGTCACAAACTTGGTATACCCATGGCCCGACGCCATCCTCTACTTCAACAAAGGGCATAATGGTGTCGTGCTGGGAATGCAGATTGTTTTCTCCATGAACCACAATCTCTTGTCGGTCCCACTCAAACTTGACCAACTGGTGCAGGGTAGACGGAACCGCCTTTGCAACATGAATCCAAGGTCGTCCTATCAAAAGGTTGTATGAAACTACCATATCTAACACTTGGAATTCCATGGTGAATTCCACAGGCCAGATTGTCAACTCTAACACTATATCACCGACCGATTCTTTACCCCCTCCGTCGAAACCCCGAACACAAATGATGTTCTTGCGTACCCTATTGATATCCACTTTCAGTTTGTCCAACGTAGAGAGAGGACAGATGTTTGCGCTGGATCCGTTGTCAACCAAAACCCGAGTAACCACAGACTTTTCGCATTTCACTGTAAGATAAAGGGCTTTGTTGTGCTTGGTACCTTCTTCAGGTAGCTCGTCATCAGTGAAGGTAACCCTGTTTACCTCGAATATCCTGTTCGTGATCTTCTCCAAGTGACTGACGGAGATCTTATCAGGTACATGGGCCTCATTCAGGATTCTCATCAAGGCTTGCCGATGTTCATCAGAATGGATTAGTAATGACAGTAAAGAGATTTGAGCCGGAGTTTTCTTGAGCTACTCTAGGATGGAATAATCATGCAACTTCATCTTCTTTAAAAACTCTTCTGCTTCTTCGTCGGTCACATGTTTCTTTACTGTTGTTGGGCCGGCCTTCCTTAATTCCGCAGGAACGAAACATCTTCCTGAGCGGGTTAACCCCTGTGCCTCACAAACTTCCTCCTTAACCTCTTTTCCCTTATATGTCACTGTTACCCGGTCATAGTTCCATGGGAACATTTTATAGCTTAAAGTTTCACCCTTAGTTATAGGAGTAATCATGGATTTGCAACTGTTCATGCGAAAACGCTCCAAAATTTTCTTTATATAAGTTTCTTGTGATATACTCAATAACTTTTTGGAACAGTCTCTTTGGATCTTAACGCCACGGATATAATCTACCTCACCCATATCTTTCATGTCAAATGACCTCGAAAGCCATGACTTGATAGTTTTTAAATACTCTAAATTATTTTCGGACAATAAAATATTGTCCACGTAAAGAGAAAGAATTACAAACATCCTATTGGACTTCTTCACGTAAATGAAATAGTCTTCATTGATCATGGTGAAATCATATAAGATCACCTCCTTGTGAAATCTCAAATACCACTGCCTTGAAGATTGCTTCAGACCAAAAATAGATATTTTCAATTTACAGACCTTCTTTTCTTGGCCTTTAATGATGAAGCCTACAGGTTATTCCATGTAAATTTCTTCGTTTAGTTCTCTATTGAGAAAAGCTGTCTTCAAGTACATTTGATGTAATTCCAAATTCAAACGTGCAACAATAGCCAAAAGTAAGCAAATTGAGGTAAACTTCACAACTGGGGAAAATGTTTCCTCATAATCTATTCCAACTTCTTGAGTAAAGCCTATTGCCACCAATCGTGCCTTGTATCTTTCTATTGACCCATCCACTTTGCGTTTAACTTTGAGAACCCATTTGTTCTCAATGGCTCTACGCCCAGGCGGAAGGTCAACTATATCCCAAAATTTGTTGGTTTTCATGTACTTTAATTCTTATTTCATTACTTTCATTCATTCATCTTTTCTAAGGCTCGATAAAGCCTCAGTCACAGACTTTGGCTCATCTATTTCTGTGGGAGATACCAAGAAAACATAATCTTCAATGTCATTAGTACGTTTGGGTATATTTTTCCTTGCACTCTTTCGGATTTGAAATTCAGGTTCGTTAGAAGGATTTTGGGATTGAGAGTTCCCACTCCCACTTGGATCAAGAATAAGATCTTGATTAATTTGACTATCAATTGTGTCAGAAGACACTAGCTAACTATCTGAATTCAACATTTCATAAAGAGGCTCTCCATTCTCTACCTCGCCCTTCTTTGGAAAATCATTTTCCAGAAATGTGACATCTCGTGATTAATCTCATTAACACTTTCATCCTATGATTCACCAATGAACACATACCTTTGGGAGTGTTCTGAATATCTTATAAAGATACATTTCTTGCCTTTTGGACCTAATTTACCAAACTTGCTAAAAGAATATTTTACATACGCAACACAACCCCAAGGTCGTAAATCCTTTAAGATTGGTTTATGATCAGTCCATAGCTCATAAATAGTGGAAGAAACTAATTTAGAAGGCATACAAATAGTGAGAAAAATAAAGGGATAACGGGGGAAATAACTAACGATTACCAAGTAAATTAACACTGACATAACAGGAACAGAGACATGTAATAATGTTTTCAAATAAAGAAGGCAATGCCAACATAGCCAATCATATCATGCCTAGTACACAATCCCGACCATCTCAACCTTCGATTTCTCGTGTCATAATCTCAACTTCCGAACCTTCAGCACTTGTGCCCGCATATTTTTCCATCTCACTTTTAACAACGAAATCCACATGTTATACATTACATAATGTCCGTACAAATGCACTCAAAATGTTCAAGAAGTCTCATTTACATAATATAAAGTAAATTACATTTTCTAGACTAATTAGGAAAAAAACCAGCGAGAAAAGTTGAAGTTGTTTAATATAATTAAATGCTAGCAGTATGAAGTAATACATGATAATAAGAATAACAACGGCTATAGCAGAGACAAAATAATCATAGAAGGAATACAACTCAATACAGAGATAACATCCGGGGATCTCTCTGCATCCCGAGGATCTCTTAGTATCCTCAATATGTGTGTTGGGGATCTCTTGGTATTCTCAATATATGTGTTGGAGATCTCTTGGTATCCCGAGGATCTCCTAGTATCCTTAATATATGTGCTAGGGATCGCTTGGTATCTTGAGGATCTCTTAGTATCCTCAATATATGTGTTGGGGATCTCTTGTTATCTCGAGGATCTCCTAGTATCCTCAATATATGTGCTGGAATCTCTTGGTATCCCGAGGATCTCTTAGTATCCTCAATATATGTGCTGGGGATCTCTTGGTATTCCGAGGATCTCTTGGTATACTCAATACATGTGTTGAGGATCTCTTGGTATCCTGCATTACAGCCCAAATCAATATAAATGTACATGTGCACGGCATTACCCTTCGTGCTTTATCACTATTTCTCACCAAACAGTAGAAACAACAACATCCCGGCATGGGAATCAATCAATAGAAACAATAACATCCCAGCAAGGGAATCAACGATAGAAACAATAACATCTCGGTAAGGGAGTCAACAATAGAAATAATAACGTCTCGGCAAGGGAATCAACAATATATAATAAGGGTCACGGAAAAATGAAGAAGCACGAAACCTCAACTAAACAACAAGACATAATAAACACGTGATAGCTATGTCGTTAACAACAACAAATAGACATGTAACATATTTGCTCGAAATCATAAAGGAACTCACAATAAAGAAGTATCAAAACAATAAGGAAGGCAATCACTTCAATTAAGGAAATTAAGGGTCAGTGTAACACGTAAGAATTAGAGGAAAGTTAACAACATCATATAAATCATATAGAGGCAATTCAAGAAATTGTTAAACCTAATCATAACAGGATACTTTCCACATAATGGACATAAGGACCTAAGAGCCCTAAAGGCAAATTTCCCACAAATAAATCCGAGCACACACTCGCCACCTCGCGTGCACAGACTACAATTAGCATAGAAGAGTCAAATCCAAAGGGGAACTTCCCCACACAAGGTTAGGCAAGATACTTACCTCAATCCGTCCGATTAAATACTCAATTTAGCTTTTCCTTTACCAATTCATCAACACTCGGCTCAATCTAGCCAAAAACGACTTGAATACATCAAACAATGCAAGAGAAAATAATTTCAATTAACAAAACTATGATTCTTATACAATTTGCAAAAAGTCAACTCCCTGGCCGCACCTCGGAAACCTACAAAATTTACAAAAATCGAACACCCATTCTTCTACGAGTTCACCCGTATAAAAATTATCTAATTCTGATACCATTTGGTCATTCAAATCATCATTTTATATTTTTGAACGATTTCGCAATTTTTCCCAAATTTTCCTTTAGATTCTCATGAATTTGATGTTAAATCTAAGATATAATCACAAAATATAGTTGGAAATTGATTAGAGACACTTACCCAATGATTTGGAGAAGTTTGGGTCTTTGCAAAATCGCCCATGGAGGTTTGGGCATATCAAATAGGCTGATAGTAATTCCTGGATGAAAAAAGGGTAGTTTAGTCAATGGAAAATGGTAGTTTACTTAAATTTGGTAATTTCTGGAATGGGGTAAGGGTAATATAGGAATTGCAATAGGTGTAGAATCTTCTAGAATGTGCATTAGTATCGATTTTAATAAAATAAGTGTAGCTACTTGTATAACAAGTCAGAAATCTAGGGATACCTTAGCTAAAATAAAAATTACAAAAAGGGGTAAAGGGTAAATGATTAAAATCTGAAAGTTGTACATCATTTTTGCCTATAAAAAAGCATGAATACTGCCTTAGGGAACAAGTTTGGCACCCCAAAATTCCCCCCAAAAAATATCTGCCAAGTTCCTGATTTGAAATTAAAAAATTTCAGATCACAATTCTCTCTTCTAGATCTGAATTCAACTCAAAAATCCAAAAAAAATTATAAAATCAATAGAAAAATAAAAAAAATGACTGTTCTATTATAATTCAAGTCAGTTTTGATTGTTAAGGGGCTGAGTTGTATTGTCTAAGTTCCTAAAATTTCAGAGGCTCGATATGTTGATTTTGGTTCAATTTCAAGTAGTATTTGAGGTTTAAGTGGCTGTTGTGGGTTATTTGCTACTGCTATTTGTTTTGTTAAGATCTATGGTATTTTTGAGTTCAACCTACCCTTGTATTGGTTGCTTAATTGATCGTTGAGGGTTGTTTGATAGTTCAACTGTACAAATCTATATCCAGTTAGTTAGTTTGATTATTCCTAGGTTGAATCCATTGTTGCTGCTCGAATTGTTTGTTGCTAATCCTTTCCCTTCCTTTTCTGTCCTGTTTCCAGGTACATGCTATACTGCTTTCAAGTTTGTATAAATGAAGTAGAGGATCGTCTGAAACTGATCCCTGAACTTCGTTTACCTTGGATTTAATATACAAATAAATTGTTTGTTAGATGTCTCATGACTTTTATGTATTAAATTGATTCTGAATGTATAATCGGACTGACTAAGATGAATTGTGTAAACTGATAACCAATTAATTTCTAGCTTAGATTTAGTATAGTAGTGCTCTTGCATTTTAGTATTGTGATGTGTAGATAATCTCAGGTCTTTAGCAAGTATGGATAAATCACTTCTGTGCGAAGTGAATTGAATAATGATTTTCTGGTTAAACTGAAATTTGATTAATGATTTTTAGCTCACGTTAGCATTTGCAAAATCATGTGCTTCGTTTATTAGGAGAACGCATAGTGTAACTTTCCACTTTTGATTCTTAATTGAAATAAAACCAGAATTAGAGCTACGAACGCTATTAACTATTACTGTGATGCGTAACAAAATTGCTTTCATTTTTGTTATATTTTCTAGCTTGTTCGTTTTTGTCAATGACGGAAAAGGTTTTGCAATAAAGGAAGAGAAATATGGTGTCTACTTGAAAATAATAAGAAACAGAGGGAAAAGTGGTAATTTGGTATTGGGCTTAAGTCATGATCCTAGGGACTTCTGAATAACAAAGCCAGGCTATTTGATAAATAATAGGCTACTCCTGTTAAGCTTTGGGCCAAGATTGAGGCCCAAAAGCATTGTTGAAGATGAAATAAGGATTAAAAGTCCGAATATAATAATACTTAAAAATAAATAATTAGGAATATGGAAAATTAATCCATAAATATAAAATTGAGTCTTGAGTTAGGTAGTGGGTACAAGCTAAAAGGTTTTACCCTTTTGTTTGAATTCGGACTTGAATTCGAGATTTAAATTTATGATCGTGGATTAATTGACCCTTAAAGACAAAACGAAAATAGAAAATTTAGCTACTTTAGTTTGGCCTTTTAACAAATAAAACGAGACGAGTCTCGCCAAATCAAATATACAATTACGGGGCCCTCATTAATTACTTAATTCAAATATACTTAGAATTCGATACGGGCCGCTTAGCGAATTTCACGGCCTTGCCAAAAGATAACAATACGTTAGTCGCTTTAGGAGCGCTTTTAATAAAATTACTTTTCTAAATACGGGTGTGCATTTCATGCGACCCAAATCCTAATCCGAAAATGTTGAATAAGAATTTGTCGAGGATCCGGGTGCATTTCATGTGACGTGATCCGAAATACGTTCTTAAACGACGCTCACTTTCTTAAATAAAATAATTGACAAAAGCGGTAATTAATTCTAAAATTGCACAAATAGGATAACATGTATTAAAATAAAAAATTTAGCCAAATATAGCAGTTGAGCGACCGTGCTAGAACCACGGAACCCGGGAATGCCTAACACCTTCTCCCGGGTTAACAGAATTCCTTACCCGGATTTTTGGTTCGCGGCTGTTAAACAGAGTCAAACCCTTTCCTCGATTCGGGATTCAAACCGGTGACTTGGGACACCATAAATCTCCCAAGTGGCAACTCTGAATCTTAAATAAAAGAATCCCCGTTTCGATTGTCCTTAAAGTGGAAAAACTCCTTCTTTATTATACCCTTCCCCGGGGTGTAGTAAAGCCCATCGGAAAAAGGAGGTGTGACAGACATTCATTCTTAGCCACAGGTCGAGCTATTATTGATGTCTGCGAAGGAAAGATGAAGATGGGAGTAGTTGACCGAGTGGGGGTATTCAATGTTTATAGAGCACTGAAGTTACCAGCCTATTACGATGAGTTATCCATGATCTCTATGGTGGAGAGTGACACTACATCCTTAGTACACTATATGAGCCCTGCAGATCCTATTGAATGAGTATTGATTGGGGATGTAGAAAATAGTAAAGATGAAAGAATAGAAGAAATCGAGCAAGTGCTAGATATGTCATGCAGTTATGTACATGGGTTCCGAAAATTTGAAGAGTTGGACAGGCCTGTTACTCTGACCCACTCCCCCCCCCCCCCCCCCCCAGGCCATCTATTGAGGAATCTCCGAAGCTAGAACTCAAGCCACTTCCAGCACATCTGCATTGTGTTTATTTGGGAAACTCTGAGATACTGCCCGTAATTATTTCATCTAGCTTGACCAGCACTCAAGAAGAAAAATTGCTCAGAGTCCTCCGCGAGCATAAAAGGGCCATTGGGTAGACTATAGTTGACACCAAAGGTATTAGTCCATCGTTTTGCATGCATAAATTCTTTTTAGAGGAAGGACACCGCCCAAGTGTATAGTAGCAAAGGAGATTGAATCCTATCATGAAAGAGGTAGTGAAAAAGGAGGTAATCAAGTTGCTCGATGCAGGTATCATTTTTCCCATTTTTGATAGCAGCTGGGTAAGCCTGGTTCAAAATGTGCCCAAAATGGGAGGAATGACTGTAGTTGAGAATGAGAAGAATTAGCTAATCCCCACTCGCACTGTTACGGGATTGAGAGTCTACATTGATTATAGAAGGCTCAATAAGGCAACTCGCATGGATCACTTTGCACTCCCATTCATCGATCAAATGCTAGACAGGTTGGCCGGGCATAAATATTACTGCTTCCTTGATGGTTATTCAGGATACAATCAGATTATCATATGCCTAGAGGATCAGGAGAAGACTACTTTTACTTGTCCTTACAACATTTTTGCATTCAAGAGAATGCCGTTTGGTCTTTGTAATGCACGAGCCACTTTCCAGAGGTGTATGATGGCTATTTTCACCGACATGGTGGAAAAATTTATGGAAGTGTTTATAGATGACTTTTTAGTTTTTGGGTCTTCTTATTATGATTGCTTGAGGAATCTAAACACGATGCTAGCCCGTTGTGAAGAAACAAATCTGGTACTAAATTGGGAAAAGTGCCATTTTATGGTACAAGAAGGCATCGTGTTGGATCACAGAGTATCTAGGTGCAGCATTGAAGTTGATAAAGCAAAGGTGGAGGCGGTTGAAAAATTACCTCCACCTATTTCAGTGAAGGGTGTCCGGAGTTTCTTGGGACACGTGGGTTTCTATCGGCGCTTTATTAAAGATTTTTCAAAAATTGCTACTCCTTTGTGCAGGCTGCTTGAAAAAGATATGACCTTCAACTTTGATGATGCTTGCCTCAACGTATTTGATGAACTTAGAAAGAAGTTGGTAACTTCTCCTATTATTGTGGCACTGGATTGGTCTTTACCTTTTGAACTTATGTGTGATGCGAGTGATCTTTCTATTGGGGCAGTGCTAGGCCAGAGGAAGGACAAGGTGTTTATTCCATCTACTATGAGAGTAAGACTCTTGATGACGCCCAGATGAATTACACCACCACTGAGAAGGAGTTTTTAGCTATTGTGTGGGCCTTTGAGAAATCCCGGGCATACTTGGTGGGAACAAAAGTCACATTCCATACCGATCATGCAGCTATCAGGTATTTGTTTACCAAAAAGGAGTCTAAGGCTAGATTGATGTGCTGGGTTTTATTGCTGCATGAATTTCATGTAGAAATACGAGATCGAAAGGGGACAGAGTAGATGACCATCTATCAAGGTTGGAAAATCACGATCACGTGGAGGAGGGTGGTCAAATTAAAAAAAAATAGAGATGAATATATTGTGTCTTGTTCCAGCTAGTGGGTATGAATTAATAGAGTGCTTAAAGAAGAAGGGAGTATTTGTGTGATGATTTTGTTTGTGAATGAGAAGTGGGTTGAAGAATTTGCGCTAAAAATTGCTCATGTGATATGTTAAAGTGCTTAGGAGGTTGAGTCACTATTCTTAAATATATCCTACCCGTCCCTTATCCCACATTACAACCATAAAAAAGTCCTAATTGATTTTGGGTCGAGCTAGCCTACATTAGTAGAGATTTACATTAAGGGAAAGCCTATGGTGCCAATTGCATGCATGTGAATTTTTTTGTGAGAGTGAGTGCTTTCATTGATATATGTGAGTGTATGACCCAATTGTGTGGATTGAATTCAGTTTTTGTTGATGTGATTGTCAGGGCATATGATTCGTGACAGAAAAGCAACTCTTGACTTCTGTGTAGAGTACTTTGAGGAAGTGTGAATATTGCATGGCACTTGACAGTCGACTTTGAGGCTAGGATTGTTCACTGCTAGGCGTAATGTATGTACATTGTTCTAGGTGTAATGTGTTAGGGGAAATGGTTGAGTGAAGGAATCTATAGAGGGTATAGTTTGACTGCTCTAGGAGTAGCAATGAATTAAGTGTGGGGTGTTGATAATAGGCGAAATCTAGGTTATTTAGCTATTGTTTATGCTTCTGCTTAATTACATTTCAATGGCGTAATATGGTTAATTGATGAAAAAATAGGCTCTAATTGTGATTTGTATACATTGCAGGGTGAGGAGCTTATATGATGCTTTCAAGAGGCTATTGGAATGATTTATGAGCAAAAATGATCCCTCGGAGTTGAGTGCGTGCAAGGACGAGGCGAAAAACTTGGAAGAAATCAAGCCCCAGGTGCGCGAAGGGTGCGCGAAGTCGTGCATAGTTCACGCGCGTTACAAGCCGAGGCAGAAAGGTGCGCGAAGGGCGAGCGATTTTGTGTTGTGCCGGTCCGGAAAAGAGCTAGTTGGGGGTAAAATTGGAAATCTGTAGGGAAACCCACTTAACCTATATAAATTCAAGCTCGCCAATGGTCAAATTATCAAAGTTTTCATAGTTTCGTGCAAGTAATAGAGAGGCAATAGGCAAGGAGGAGTTTGGACTATCAAGTTCTTCTTTTCTTCTCTTTGTTTTTGCTATTTGTGATGAAATTGAACCTATTTGTGATTCACATTACCATGAGTGACTAAAACCCATTATTCTGGGGTTGTGATTTAGCCATGAATACAGTCGTTCGATATTAACTTAACCTTGATTATAATTCATTCAAATATGGTTGTTTCTTCAATTTTGTGTTTAATTGCTTAATTGTCTGGCCAACAGTTAGGTTCTATTTACTATTTATGCTATGTTTGGGAAAGTCGTGTTTAGATTAGAGAAGATTTGAAGAGAGCATGATCTTAACCCTTAGGGGATCGGATTTATGGTTAGGATAGGAATATACCTAATCACCGTGCTTAATTAAATATCGTATTCTTAAAGCGTTCTTAATAGATTGATTCCATAGGAATATAGGAATTAATCTATTGAGAATAGGTGAGTAGTACTTCGGGAGAAGGCTATGAGAGAATTTATCGATTAATTAGCAACCATGAGTGAATTATATGAAATGGGGAGTTAATTAGAACACAATACGATTGGTGAATCGATCACAACCCTGGAATACTTGTCTTTATTGAATACACAACAATCTACTCGTTACTAGATAATTTAGTTTTTTCCTTAGAATTGTAGTTATCATAATTAAACTCTTGAACTCAAATTTAGCTTGACGGAATAACAATATTGGTGTGTTAGTGAGTAGTTGATATAAGTCTCTTTGGGTTCGACACTTGACTTATCATTTTATTACTTGTACGACCACGTATACGTGCGTGTGCGTTTGGGAGCAACACTTGATATCTGTTAAACTCGACTATGTTTTCAGAAAGGTTTTCACCTAACTTTTGCATGCTTCTGATCTTTTTCTCTATTACTAAGCCAATGAAACTTGACCTACGTGACTATCATGATATTACTGTATGTTTTTTCTTCTTGCCATAGCTTGGCCTCACATGTCTATTACTTGTGCACTTCAGTTATATACTGAGTCCTTTCTGTGATTGATTTTCAAACTCGTGATTTATTTTCAAAACCTTTCCTTGTGAAATTCTGATTTTTACCCACCCGTTAAGGGTTAATTGATTCTCTCTATTTGTTTGGCCTTACCAGATCCTTTCTAAAAATAAGTACATTCCTGTATTTAGACTTAATCACTTACTATATGGTTTCACTGCTCCTTTTATGGCAACAATCATTCTGCTTACAAATTGATTTTTCTTTCCTTATATTAATCCTGTTAGTGTCCGTTTGAGCAGTAATCCCTTGATTAAAGGGAAATACCTGTATTAATTGATTTTGACTGTGATTATTTCCATATTTGTGTTAAAACCTTACTTCCTACCTTATTCTCTACTTGTTTTCAAAACTATAAATACATGTACCTTTTCTCTTCCAAAGACAAGTTCTAACACAGAACAAGTCATTACTTCTTCTCTCAAATATACTTAGATTTTCTTAAAAGTATTCGAGTTCTTTGAGTTCTCTTCTCTGATTGTGGTTTGGCTGAAAGAATCCTACTTTTTCTTTTCTTACTTTTGCAACTGGTATGTCTCCCTTTTTTTAATTTCTGCCCCATCCACTACATGATTATTCTTCATCCCTTTCCTTGTTTGTCTTACTGTTCCATACTGTAATTTCTGCAAGTTTACTTACTTCTTTATCTCTGTGCTTACATGAATCCCTACCACTAGTCCCTTTGTATGTTGAGTTAAGGTTCAGAAAATATGACAACGCTTGACATTGTTGCTCATGCATATGGATTGGACTCCCTGAGTCCTAAACTCTGTTCAATTCTCATTCCCCTTCCCCCTTTACATATATGTTGAGTTTGGAGTTGTGACCTAATAGTATCCTAATTACTGTCTAGACCATAGCTTGACCTTCAATAGGTCTTTTGATGACGTCCAAATATACTACTAAAAAGTAATAGACACGGTCGCATGCAATATATTTTACCCAACTATGAGTCGGGGTTGAACCCACAGAGAACAATGTGTAGGCGATTAGGCATGTAAGAAAATTATCGCTTATCGCGCAATGCCAAACACTAATAATTTTGGTTTGAAAATATTTATACCTAAATGCGTAAATGTAAACTAACCTAGAAAGCAAGTAAAAGGATCAATGGCTAAAAGTATGAATACATCGGGAATTACACTCAGGTAATGATCCAATGTATTTCATGATTTTACAAATATGAGCGATTTTATGTTAATTAGCCACGGATAATAATTCTTAATTAGCTTCATCCAAAGACTAACAAGACTTCCTAATTGAGTTATCCCTAAAACAATTAGAAGATTAAGCACACCCGGAATGGCTACAAGTAGTTCAATCCTATCCCTAGGTAGAATCTATAAAATGAGGGTTAACGCCTCAAGTTCTTGTTAATTAATCTTTCCCAACCCCAAATTATCTTTTCCAAAATTAATTTGGAGTAAAGGTGTGAGTCCTAGGGTTAGATACTCCCTTTGGAAACATTAAAGAACAAGAATAATTTAAATAACAATAACTCACTTCATAAATAAATAAAAATCATTCAATACATAAGCACAACAAGGTATCTAATCCACACTTTAAATATGAATATTTCCATAAACAAGATTTAAATGTTGGATAAAATACTACACACTTAAATATTCAATACAAAACAAGGAAATGAAGAAATAAACATAAATGGGTAAAAAAATCTTAACCACAAGCTTCAATCTTCAAGACCCAAGTGTGTGTGCAAAAACCCTAGCTTCAATAAATGTTCTCTCTAGTCTATGAGGACTGAAAATAAGCCAAAGATTTTTAAAATGTCTGCTTGGACGAGTATAAAAATGATTTAGATGAGAAATTATGAAATGTCTATTCTGCCCCAGGTCTGATGCTCGATTTTCGCTTCTGCGGAACAATTCACGCATATGCGATGCAACAGAAGCGGACAATCTAATCGTAGAGGCGAAACTCCTGATCAACACAGCTACCTTAGAAGCGAAACAATAAGCACAGAAGCTCTTCCGCAGAAGCGGATTTCCAACCACAGAAGCGATTTCTTTCATCTCAGCCTTTTCCGTAAAAGCGGATATTTCTTCGCAGAAGCATGATCGCTTCTGGGCCTTTTCCTCCGCAGAAGAGAAATAGCTCCATCCATGCCTGAACTACAGAAGCAATTGAATTTACGCAAAAGCGGGGTCACTTCTGTGACCAAACTTATGCAGAAGCAGAATTACTGGAAGTTTTGCACTATTTCACTCTTTTTAGCTCAATTCCGCTTCAATTCAACTCAAATCACCGTGTAGCATCATGTACCTGAAAATCTAACAATAGCCACCATAAACAACCTCATTTTGTCATTAAAAGGACATAAAGCTAAGGAAAAGAGGCTAGAATGAGTGGTAAAATCACCACTCATCAACACCCCCAACTTAAAGCTTTTGCTTGTCCTAAAGCAAATCAAAACCAAAACTTCAATGAGGATTCGCCATTTAAAACACAAGTGGTATTGCTATTATTTACATATCACATTCTCCAATTTAAACACTATACTAATGGATTTGGTTGGTACTAACAATTAGGCTCAAGTATGTGCATCTTTCCCGAATGACCCCCTCATAAAGATAAACAACTTCAAGAACGTGCACAGGAGTTTCAAAATAATCAAGTGATAAAAATAAGCCTCAAGAAGTGACTCAAACGCACTAGTTCACTACAAATGCTCACTTTACTCAATTTCCCCAATATTTCTTAATTCATGTGCCCTCACAAGAAAGAAAGTCCCAAAATCACTAAATTTACAATACAACATAAGGGACAAATTTTTCAAAAACACTCACTCTCACAAAGAACTTCAAGTGTTACCACATTTCATACCATAAGCTTGCCCTTATTTTAAGTCATCGCTTATTCAAGAATGCTCGGTTGGAGGTCCCATAAAAACTTTTTAAGCTTGTAATGTAGGTTTAGGGAAGGGTTGGATAAACATTTGGGTACAAGTGACTTCACCCTCCTTGAACACTACTCACAAGTTTCATTCTTTTTGCACTTTGATTCTCTTCAACTCACATATCCTCATTGGCATCTAGTTCCCAATATAAAACCACCTTACATACCTCTCTGATTTTCATCAAGGCTCCATAATATATATATATATATATATATATACAAACAATTCTTTTTTTATACACATTTTTATTTTGGAGCTTGATTGATTTAATACGAACACTTTAAGGTATAGGATCCTACACTCAATGTACAACCTTACCAATTGTCACTTCGACACCACCCCCAACTTAGGATTTTAGCCTCATTCTCAATGTTCAAAGAGGGACGGGTTCAAGAAAGGGAATTATTTTTCAAAAAAGGGAAAGGTTTGTAATGAGTTGGCCAAAGAAAAGGTTTAAAGGCTCAAATTGGGTACTAATGATATTATTTATGCAAAGGTAGGCTTGAAAGGCTAAAGAGGTTTTGCAAATAAAAACAAAGAATGCCTAAGGTCATTTCTCCAACCAAACATACTATCATTAGCACTGAAAAACCAACCGGTCAAGTTCTAGATGATAGACGTAAACACAAGATTTATTTGAACAAACACTAACACACATGGAACATGAACTAATCAAGATGGATAAATTTTGTTTTCTAATAATGGCATTTAGAGCAATATTTAAACTAGTAAGTAAAGAGTCACTAAAAGAGCCAAAACTTTATCACAAGAATTATTTTGCACCAAGCACTTACTTGTTTAAGTTCAAAATCAAATTTTTTGAGGGGTATTCTTAATTTACACTCTACATACAAGATACTAATATTATTAGTACCAAATAATCCAAAAGCCTCATCCTGACAAAACAAGACTAATTCCCTTAAGAAAGTTGTCAATCTATCCATCATCGGGAAAAGTCACCCGGTTCACTTCAAAAGTGTTCCTTGGGGAAAGAACCGTATCATGAAGAAAAACCAAGGAAATTTTATTTAAGGAAATGAAAATAAAAGAAAAGAAAACTACTATAAAGGATACTAAAATAAAAGAAGCTAATACTACTAAAAAGAAAAAAAAATATAAGCTAATAAGAAGAAAAATAAATATAAGCTAATAAGAAGAAAAATAAATAACGAAAGCAAAATAAAAACACAAACACGACTAATCAAACCAAGCCCGGCAAGGGCACCTGCTACATATAATAGCCCGACAATGGCATACAATGTACAAAACAGCAATCACAAGCCCGGCAAGGGCATACAGTATCCATAACTTAAACATAAGCCCTGCAAGGGCACATAATCTCAAAATATGAATATAGTACAATGCCACCCCCAACTAAAATATTGCAGTGTCCCCTCTGCACAATGTCAAATATAAAGAATAACTAGTTTGAAGGTCTCCCTAAGGTCTGCATCAGACTAGCAGACTGCTAGTCTGTGGGAGGACGGCTAATCAATGCTAGGCTGCACTCGTGGCTCCATCACCCTCGGTCTGCTCATCATCATCATCATCAGCATCACCACCATCACTAGCAGTCTCGGACATGAAAGAATACTCCTCGCTATCATCTTGGGCTGCTACTGGTATCTTCTTGTCTGGGTTTCCCCATTTGAAGATAGTCTTGATACCTCTCCACAATTTGATCATAAGTTTGCTCTTCTTCTTGTTCTTCATCTTCTCCTTCTCAAAGTCTGACTGAAGGGTGGCATGTGCCATGGCCAAAGTGTTGTAGGCCACCTCTAATCTAGTCACGGATGCAGTCATCTTCTCAATATGCTCATTTTGACTCTTCTGTGCATCCAAGTAACTCTGTATGTCATCCCTAGAGAAGTATGAATGCCCAGGCTGGGAGGATGAGGGCCCACTCGGAAGCTTTGATACTAACTCCTGAATAGATACAAGCTCGGAGTTTAGTATCCCGAATGGTCTCTGTGCAGCTGCCTGTGAAGAATCTGAAGCAGTAGTGGTGGTGGTGACTTTTCTCTTTTTGCTCTTGACTACGCTCCCCTCTCCTATCACTCTCAAAGGAAGAAAAGGTTTGTTGGCATGTAGCCACCGATCGGTGCCACGTGCCTCAGCCTCTGCTCTAGTGCATAGCTGAGTGATCAGTGAAGGGAACATCATCCATGCATCCTTATCTCTCAAGTACTCCCTTATCTCTCGCAGAATGTAGTATCCGACATTCACACGAATGTAATCCAATAGACATGCAATAATCAATGCTCGAGGGTAGGAGACATGTGTAACATTTTTGCATGGAGAGACTCTGTTGCACAGGATGTATAGCCACATCTTTGCCTCAGCAGTGAAGTCGGTTGATTTGACCACTTTCCTCTTGTTTCCCCATTTGTCTCTCAATTGCGGAGGGAAGAGTTTGGATACAAGCCATGCTCCATTTTCACAATAATTGTTTTCATGCACTGGCTCTATCGGATAGTTCGGAATGCCAAGGGTATCATTTATTTGCTCGATCCTGAACCTTACCAATTTCCCTCTGATAACTAATTGTGGGCTGTCAAAATTTGTGTGCTTGAGGTTGGCATAAAACTCACGAACCCACTCCTCATTGGCTTTGCAAGGAGTGGGTACGAAGCAAGACCGTCCTGATGAGGTGAGTCGGGCATAGAAATTCGGAAGTTTTTCGGCCAACTTGTCCTCATGTAGGCCCTTTTCAAGAATTATCTTCCTCGTGACAAGGTCGTCCAAATATCGACGCTCACATGCAGCAGACATGAAGTGCGATTCATCAAAAGCCTCATCAATCTCATCTTGAATTTCCCGTTGTGTTCCGCTCGTGTTTGGATTCATTTTAACTTGAAACACCTACAAAAAATCCACACAAGATCAGTCGGGCAATAGAATCATGTTAGGTAATTCAAAACACTGCAATTGAGCCAAAAAATTAGGTTGAACGAGCCCAGGAAGGATCAGTTGCAAAGCTACTGGTTTTGTAAAAATTACCCAATTTTCGCTTCTGCGGAATTTTAACCGCAGAAGCGGTTCCGCTTTTGCGGAAATTTTCTCGCTTCTGTGTATTTTTTTTTGTTTGTTTTATTTTCCACTTTCCGCTTCTGTGTGATGTCGCTTCTGTGAAAAGTTTCCCGCTTCTGCGGTTTTTGTCATCTTCTTCACAATATCACTGACCCGTTTTTTTGTTTTTCAAATTTTTGATTTTCAACCAAATTTTTGGCATCTAAATTCTAAATTAATTCAATACATAAGGACACGATTCAATTGAAACCCATTTTGTGCTGCTTCGCACGAGATTTTCACTCAAACATTGTGTCGAACATATTGCGAGCAAGTTAAAATACACCCTCTTCACAAAAATTGGGTACTCAGACTTCCCACGATTTTGTTCAATATCACAGAACACACACAACTACACTTAACCAATTCCCTCAATTCTTAAAGCTAACAACAATAATTCCAAACAAAAATAAAGAAAAAGAAAAATCAAACAAAATAAAATAGAAAAATTGTTGGCTAAGGAGAAGCAGAGAGAATGAGAGGAAAGAGATGAAGAATGAGATGAGGATTTAGAAGACATTACCTCAATTTTGCACAAGAGAAAGAATTCACGAGCAGGTTTTGGAGTTTTTGGAGATTTCTTTCGTGTTTGGGGAGTTAGGGCTGGAGAGAACAGTGTGGCAATATTACATGTGCACTGAAGCATTTAGAAAAAATTTCCAACTTTTAGACCTGGGCAACTTCCGCTTCTGCAGTTTTATATCCGCTTCTGCATGACCGCAGATGCAGTAACTAATCCGCATAAGCGGTTACAGCAGAGGATTTTTGCACAATTTCTGCAGCTGCTAGTTTTGTCCCTCTGGACCACTCCGACCTGCTCAAATCAACTCCAAAAAATCTAAACCTTGGCAGATTAGTCAAAAATAATATTCTAAGCTATTCTAAAAAAGAAAATTTTAAAAATGACGAAAAATTTTGAAAAACAATGGGTTGTCTCCCACCAAGCGCCGCATTTAACGTCGTGGCACGATGCAAACAACTTTACCACTTTTCTCGCCACTTGGATGATATGAACTAGGCACCTAGCTTGAAATCAAGCTTGTGACCACGAGCGATGGGGGCGGTAAGTTGATGATCGAGCCAAGCCTTAAATTCTTCATTTTGCACTTCTTGGCTCTCAAGTGAGGAATGTCATTTTGTTTTCTTGTTTCTTCAAACTGTAAAATGTATGGTTGTTGTCTTTCCTCCTCGCAATCCCTCATTGACTCGTGTAGTTCAATTTCCATATCACCACACAATTCCAACGTTGAAAAATGCTTGGAATGAGACTTCAAGCCTTCACTTTGCAATTTTTCTATCTTGACATCCTCCTTTTCCCCCAGATTAGAGTCAATATCAACCACATTTGCATTTACACCGGTTGACTCTAATTCCATATTTTTCTCGGCATCACTAATACTCATTGAGTCGGTTGGCGGATGTTCAATTCTTGAATCCTCATAGTAAAGCTCACTTTATTCCTCGGAATTGGACTCTTCTTGGCTTTTATCCGCACACTCAATTTGTTGGGCATAGTGAGCCTCAACCAAAAGTGCAAATGTGTTCATCATTGTAAGCCAAGCCTTGTCTCAAATTCTCGAGTGCAAACCTCCTCATTTTCAAGAATGGTCTCCAACATGAGCATTATTTTCTCATTTTGAGCGTTTGAGAGTTCTTCTTGGTTTTGATCAAGTGCCAATGAAGGATTTTCACTTTCAATGTCCAAGGAAGATTCTTGGTTTTTATTAACTTTTGAGGCTTTTTGAGCCCTTGAGGCTTCGCTCGTTTCATCCATTTGTAAGTGCGACCGTTGAATTGCTAAATCATTTTGGAGACTAGTCTCTAAAAGATGCTCCAAGTCATTTTGCTCCTTGTTTCCTTCTTCAAGTAGACGCTCCAACATGAGCTTGAACTCTCCATTTTGGCCATGCTCAACTTTTTCAACTTCCATAGCCATATATAACTTTCATCACAAAAAGTAGAATCATCATAGTGGGGGCTTGGGAAAGGGAAGGACATATAAACACAATCATCCCAATGACCATTTTAAAAACCACACTTATCACAAATACTCCACTCATAGGGTTGAGATTGTGTGCGCAATCCACCCCTGGGAGAACTTAAACAATTTTTCCACGAGTGTGGTCCTCCACAATAAGGACATGGATCATCAAAGTATGAACAACTACCATCCGACCAATTATCATTATATGATGCCATTTTTTTTTTCAAAATTAAGAAAATAAACAAGAAACTAACAAGAAAAATAGACCCAAGGTAAGAAAAAGTAATTGCACAAATATTCACAAGTTTGGACCAAAGCACTTTCGCTTACTTCTCAAACAACCTAAATTACGCCAAATTGTTCCCCAGCAACGGCGCCAATTTTGATGACGTCCAAATCCACTACTAAAAATTAATAGACACGGTCGCATGCAATATAATTCACCCAACTATGAGTCGGGGTCGAACCCACAGAGAACAATGTGTAGGCGATTAGGCATGTAAGAAAATTATCGCTTATCGCGCAATGCCAAACACTAAGAATTTTGGTTTGAAAATATTTATACCTAAATGCGGAAATGTAAACTAATATAGAAAGCAAGTAAAATGATCAATGGCTACAAGTATGAATACATCGGGAATTACACTCAAGTAACGATCCAATGTATTTCATGATTTTACAAATATGAGCGAGTTTATGTTAATTAGCCACGGATAATAATTCTTAATTAGATTCTTCCGAAGACTAACAAGACTTCCTAATTGAGTTATCCCTAAAACAATTAGAAGATTAAGCACACTTGGAATGGCTACAAGTAGTTCAATCCTATCCCTACATAGAATCTATAAAATGAGAGTTAACGCCTCAAGTTCTTGTTAATTAATCTTTCCCAACCCCAAATTATCTTTTCCAAAATTAATTCGGAGTAAATGGGTGAGTCCTAGGGTTAGCTACTCCCTTTGGAAACACTAAAGAACAAGAATAATTAAAGTAACAATAACTCAACTCATAAATAAATAAAAATAATTCAATACATAAGCACAACAAGGTATTTAATCCACACTTTAAATATGAATATTTCTATAAACAAGATTCAAGTGTAAGGATAAAATACTACACACTTAAATATTCAATACAAAGCAAGGAAATGAAGAAATAAACATAAATGGGTAAGAAAATCTTAACCACAAGCTTCAATCTTAAAGACCCAAGTGTGTGTGCAAAAACCCTAGCTTCAATAAATGTTCTCTCTAGTCTATGAGGACTGAAAATAAGCCAAAGATTTTTAAAATGTCTGCTTGGACGAGTATAAAAATGATTTAGATGAGAAATTATGAAATGTCTATTCTGCCCCAGGTCTGATGCTCGATTTTCGCTTCTGCAGAACAATTCACGCATATGCAATGCCATAGAAGCGGACACTCTAATCGCAGAGGCGAAACTCTTCATCAACACAGCTACCTTAGAAGTGAAACAATAAGCGCAGAAGCTCTTCCGCAGAAGCGGATTTCCAACCACAGAAGCGATTTCTTTCATCTCAGCCTTTTCCGTAAAAGCGGATATTTCTTCGCAGAAGCATGATCGCTTCTGGGCCTTTTCCTCTGCAGAAGAGAAATAGCTCCATCCATGCCTGAACCGCAGAAGCGATTGAATTTACGTAGAAGCGGGGTCGCTTCGGTGACCAAACTTCCGCAGAAGCGGAATCACTGGAAGTTTTGCACTGTTTCACTCTTTTTAGCTCAATTCCACTTCAATTCAACTCAAATCACCTCGTAGCATCATGTACCTGAAAATCTAACAATAACCTCCATAAAAACCTCATTTTGTCATTAAAATGACATAAAGCTAAGGAAAAGAGGCTAGAATGAGTGGTAAAATCACCACTCATCATCTTTACTCATAATTGATTGGTTGAACAAGCTTGGTCAGTGGTGTTCCAGTCTACCTTACGACTAGGTATGACCACCAGCCTACCTTGGAACTCCCTAACCCCTCTATTGCACTTGCACTCATTCTTAGAACTTAAGTTCTGCCCCCGCTTGTGAGCCTTACCTAGGGACCCATGAGCTTCCTTTGAACTTGGACACTTGAGGGATGGCTCTTCCACACTGCACTGTAACTCTTTCTAATTAATATCTTGTGTGTAATCACTTCCTGGAGTTCTTGAAACTCCTTGGATCTCTGAAACATACTAGATAACAGAAGCCTTTGGGAAATCTTGATCTCGGAAGTGGTTCAATCTCATATTGTTAGATACCAAGTCTGAATTAGGTTCCGTGGATGCAGCTGATAATTCCTGATGTATTTTAATTTTTGTCTTATTTTTATTGGTCGGTAATAATTTGTATAAACTCGTGGGGATTTAGTGAAAAAGAGAGGGGGGTTACTTTTATGCACAAAGGATAGAAACCATGCCTATAGGTTTAATTTCTAATATGTGCAACTTCACACGTAAAGACCATGCCTATAGGATTTAACTTCTGTATTCAGCAACTGTGCATATAGATACCATGCTCATATGGGTTTACATTTCTGCACATAATGATATCATTAGGCAAACTGTAGGCTTAACTATAAAGTTGCATATAGATACTATGTTTGTAAGACTCATGTTAAAAAGGTATTAAAATCAGTTAACATATAGAAAGCATGCCTACATGAACTTCGAATCGTAACTGTCTCATTTGTTCAAAACAGCACCAACCGTTTAAATTAATATATACTTTGGTAAAACTAGCAGTCTTTTGTGATTTTCTGAACCTCGTAAGTTAACAAACATTTTCTAAATAAACTGCATTTTCTAAAACTCGCTCTTTTCTTATAAGGTTCGTGAAACTCTTTTTTCCAACTAGTCTGCATGTCTTCTGAAGTTCCTTTGTTTTATTTTAAATCTTTTTCAAGACAGTATATTCTTTTTATGAAATTCGTTTCACTCTGATAAAAAACTGGTAACTCTTTATAATCAGTTTTCTTTTCGAAATCGTTAGTTCTATCCAACACATAGCTAAAAGTGGACTAGTCTTTAACAACTGCATTCGAGCGAGCCTAATGCGGACTTCCTATCTAAAAGTATGTGTTTAACCAGTCCGCTTATCGCTTTAATCTTAAATACCAAACCAGTACATGCAAGACATGTTAAACTCTATGGCTTATCTGATTTAAGGAGGTTTACTTGAGCCTTACCTGCTTATTTGCTATCCCCTTTACTTGTATTATGTGTTTTTGATTGACACCTTAGTATTTTTGTCCTTTGAAAACTCTCAAAAGACCCCAAATCCCTTTCCCTTTAGGATTAATAGTCCTAAATGCCTCCAGGACTGACAGGATTGGGACAGATACTAGCATGCAATAAGTAACAAAACTTTCCGCGCTTTAACACCTTAACGGGGTGGGAAGGGTAGAATATGGATATGATGACTGGTGCGCTATTATCACGTGCGACCCCTCTTTTGTAGAGTGATTTCTGGATATTGCATTGATGTGATCCATATTATTTGTAAACCTAGGACCCCACCCTCTCCCTTTACTTGTTAACTCTTTTAGGTTTTCTTTTAAACTAATTTTCTAAACTCTCTACTTCTTTAACTCTTAAACTTGTTTGCAAAACTATGTGAAACCCCTTTTCTTTTATTTTCTACTTGTCTTCTTAAAATCACAATTATAGCATGGCCGGGAACCACACTAGTGGATCTTGAGGGGTGCCTAACACCTTCCCTTCGAGATAATTTCTAGCCCTTACCCAACCTCTGGTTCTTCATCTCAATTCTTTCTTAAAAGTGTCCTAATGCACTATAATCATTAGGTGGCAACTCTTCAAACTCCAAAACCCAATTCTAGCAAGGGAATAGAGTTGTCCTCCCAAATGTCATATACCCGACTTCGAACTCCCTTTCTTGGAAACCATATTCTGCATATTATAGGCCTTGTAGTTGTAGATAGACTCTTATAGATGCTCGTGACTTGTGACACCCCGAATTGGGATGTTCTTGGGTTGTAGTTCCGCTAATTATTATTATTAAATTATATTTAGGCTGCTTAATCATGTTTAACTATTCTTGAAAAAGGCAATTTGAGTTGGTTGGCTGGCCTTGTCTACACGAGAGGCACCATCACGACCTGAACGGGGTTTGGTTCGTGACAAGTTGGTATCAGAGCCTAGGTTACATAGGTCTCATAAGTCATGAGCAGGTTTAGTAGAGTCTCGTGGATTGGTACGGAGACGTCTGTGTTTATCCTCGAGAGGATGCAAAACCTTTAGGAAAACTTTGTGTTCTTGAACTCTTATTGTGCATCCTTGATTCAGCTTGAAAAGCAACTCTTAAAATTCCTTCCACGCGTTCGCATGCGCGCATGAGCGCTCAGTATCAGATGTGCCTTGATGGCTTGTGATTCCCTAATTTGAGGGGTGAGATATGATCTCTGTGAGTTGATGTTGGGCCAGTCTGAAGGACTTGAGGCCGGATCTTTGCCTAGGGCTTAAGTACCAAGGTGCTGAATGTGTGAGCAAGTATTTTGAACTTATATGTTCAGTATTGTCCCTAATATGGGAATGACGACTGAATAGCTTTGTGATGAGTATGTTAGCACTGTGTGATGTTTCTATATGACTTGGAAGTGTCGAGGAGGATCTGCTGGATGATAGGTGGACTACTAAGTGTATGATTTCCATTGTGAGTGGAAGCATAGCTCCGAGTTATGGGCGTGTGAAGAATCTTTTCAAGTATCCTAGTTGGGAGTGGGGTAGATTGCACGTTGCGGTACGAGTTCAGACTCAGAAAGACTAAGTGACTGTATAATATGTATGTCGGTGGAAGGTATACAGAAATTTTATATTGAGGCGAAGCAGGTGGGTCATCTCCTGCGGAGTGTTCTGAAGTGGGATGATCCATATGTGTATGTTAGAAAATCTCATGGGAAATTGAAAAGTATGTGCCGAATTTGAATTTCGGGTCACTTAAGAGTGTGGGCTTAACTGTTGCGGGGATAAATGCAAGATTTGCAGAAGATTTACAGTACTAGATGATCTGTGTAAATGATTTAAGCTTAATCTCACTATGGTATTGTGGCATCAATAGAGTAAAGTGCTATGAGTTAATAAGTGTATCTTGATCTGTGGTTTCGAGCCAAGTGGGGGAGTTTGTTGTGAGCAGTTGAATTGCACAGTTAAGTGCTACGTTGGTTCCAGTTTGGGCGTGCGAGTGAATTAGCTATGGCTAGAGTAAAGGAAAATTTTGACAAAGGTTATATTATGCTTCATAGGGTATGAAAATCACAGAATATCTAGAGTTGTTGTTGGCAAAGAATGCTCGGTGCCTAGAGCAGTAAGTTGCTTGGTTCTATTGGGATAAGGATTTCATTCTGTGGTGTCGGAGTGCCAATAAGGCATGGCTGGTTCTGTTCGTTGGGTCAGGTAAATTGCAGTGAATGAGGGAAAATGACTTATGATGATGGCTCTAATGTGTTAAAGATTATACAGGGAATAATCGGGTATTCCATAGTTGTATGGGTGGTTAAAAACTGTGTTTTCATTGGAAGATGTCAAGACATGTAGTATTTCTATGTTAATTATGTGATTCTATGTGTCAGTATCAGGAAAGTAAATGAAACAAAATTAGATTCACAGGAAGTTCTTCAGAGTAAGGTATTTTGGAATGTGGTGTTTCTGGGAATATTTGAGAGAGTATTTAGCGGTTTATGGGTCTTTGTATTAGGTAGTGTGGTCTTGTGCTTGGGTCTCGTGTAGTGAGCCTAGGTTGAGGAATTATGGTGCTACAGCAAGGAGAAATATCAAGTTGAAGATGAATCAGAAGGAAATTTAGATAGATGGAGTAGCTTGATAGTAGAACGGATCGGCATGGTAAGGATATGATTAATTCTTTGTATGTGTTCGAGGTAATGAGTTTGTACAAGAATTTAGCAGGAATGCTCTTGGGTTTCGATAGCTTGCTTAGCTTGGTCTACTTAGAAGGATTCGGTACTAGCAGTTTAGTGGGTGCAAATGGAACTGGAAGAGTTCTTGTTGGGTTTACCGTGGTTTGGAGATGTAAATTTTCTATGGGCATGCGGAGCATAGGATGTATAGTGGTTTTTGTTCTAGATGGGACCAATGGAAAGCTCTTGACTAGTTGAGTGCATAGATGTCTGTGGCTCGGAAGGGAGCTAAGGTTTTCATGTATCCTTGGATGGTATGTTATATGTGGTATGTTGTGGAGGACCGAGACTTGCGTGTGTTAGGTTATAGTTCAGTTCAAAAAAGAAGTTCATAAAACACTTAGGCATTGGGTAGCCTCAAATAATCAAGGAAAATGGTATTGCTATTTAGAAGTGGTTTGACGAGATATGTTTTGGAAAAAGGGCAATGTGATTAAGTTGATGGTACTTCGGTAGCATTGCGGCACTTTCTTGTTAGATCGACTGGTGATATTTGGGTTTGCTTGGTGGCATAGGAAAATTTTAGAGCATCTATAGTGGGATTGATGGGGTATTTAAGGTGTGATATGTTTTCGGACGGCAAAAATTCAGGTCAGGTACGATTATTCCTGTGCTATATGGAGTTGGAGACTGGGAGTTCTCATGTGCAGACTATGTTATAGTGGTGGGTCGTGTGTATCGGTACCGTTTAACGGCTATCGGAATTTTGAGGCCCGAGTGGATCTTCTTTGCTGGTATGGTAGATTTTGGATGTGATGTTGGAGTTCCAACTAGTTGTCTCAGTGCTGGGTTATTCTGGACTATTATGCTATGGGCTATGCCGAAAATCCCATGGGTTGAGTGGCGAGGTGCGTTGGGTTATATTCTAGTAGAGTGGGTTATATTTTAAAGACCCAGCAGACGACTGGGAAGGATTGCCTTTCTTAATTGGGCCTTCATGATGGATGTCAGTACAGTGGTTGCTATCATTGATTCAGTTTCGGTGTTGAGGGACTTTTCGGATGCATTTCTTGTGGCCGGATATGTCACCGGGCAAGGATGTCAATTTCGGTATTGATTTGGTGTCGGGAACCGTATCGTATAGTACCAGCAGGAATTATAGCAATAAGAAAGAACAACTTCAGGTTTCCTTGGTAAGAAGGTCGTTGGCGGGCCAATGTGGATGTGTGTTCTAGCTTGAGTCGGCTTGGTTGGCCTGAATTGTATTGTTGAGGGATAGGTTGATTCGGCCATTATTGAGCTTATTTATGATCGGGGAGGTCTATGAGTTGCCTTCTGTGTTGGGGGACGTCATGATTTGTTGGTTATGGGCACGTATGGTGCGATTCTAGTAGGGTTCTTAGTGGAAGTGGAACGAGAAGAGTAATTGGGTGTTGCTCGGTAAATAGAGTATTGGTTATGGCCTATAGGGTTGCGTGGCGTATGTTATTTGTTTCACCATGGGTGTAATGAATTGCTTTGGTTCTAGACATCAAATTGTGCATGGCTGTCGATTTTGAGCATAGTGACTTGAGGTGTTTCATGTGTAACAGTGTTTGGATAGGATCGCGCATTGTAGCGAGGCCACGTGGAGATATGACCTTTCGGGGTAGATTCAGGTGTTCTATTTCTATGATGTGAGATGGGGTCTCAGCCTTGTGTTGTGATGGTATTGATGAGCTTGAGGTACAGCTCTTTTGTTTGAGTCATTTTTCATGATTTGAGTATGTTCAGACCGT
>MU669739.1:52322-118866 GCA_026770625.1 Nicotiana glauca
AGGATAATATCGAGGTTCGGCTCGGAATCTGATGTGGTATTAGTCAAAAGGGAAGTGGCTTTGTGAATGGTGAAATGGTTACGGTTTATTGCATGTTTCATTTATCGTTGGCAGTATATGAAAGTGTTGGAATGAGACCTTAGTTGATAAGAAGTTTTCTACCGGTATTCGAGTGTTGTGGGCAACTGATGTGAATAAAAGTTATCGTTTCGAGTGTTTGGGTTATGTAGTATATAATATGATTGCACCTGAGGTTGCAGGTATGGGTTATTACAATTGGTTCCGGACTATTTTGAGTATAGATGTGAGGTTCTGATGTTGTGTATGATTGCGGAAAGTGCAATGTGGTTCTATGGTTTATAGACAAGATGGATTGTGAAATTTCAGCTATGTTGTGTTATCTGACATATGCGAGATAGGGTGACGTGGGTTCACCCCCGGGTATATGCTTGGTAAGGTCATTCAGCTATTGGTGGGCTTCTAGGACAACTCTGGGTACGCTCGAGGACAAGCGTTTGTTTAAATTGGGGAGGATATGACGCCCCGACCTGTCATCTCATGAGAATCGCTCTGTTTCCCTCATTTCCTGCTTCGTTGTGCTTCATTATCAGTGTCTTGTGTGAACGAGTTGAATTGGGTTGATTTTTGGAAGGAAATGAGACACTTAATCTCTTTAAGGAAGGCTTGTTTTGGAAAATTCAATCGGATGTTGAGCTATGAGCTAGAGGGATCGGATGTGGATTTCGATAATTCAGTTAGCTTCGGAGGATGATTTGTGACTTAGGAGTGTGATCGGAAGTGATTTTAGAGGTCCGGTGTAGAATTTGGCTTGAATTGACGAAGTTAGTATTTTTGGCGAATTCCAGTTAATAGGTGAGATTTTGATTCGAGGCTCAGAATGGAATTTTGAGAGTTGTTGTAGCTTCGTTAGGTGATTTGGGATGTGTGTGCAAAATTTCTGGTTATTCGGAGGTGATTTGGTTGGGTTTTTTATCGAATGCGGGTTTGGGAAGATTTTGGAAAACTTAGCCTTGAATTCGATATGAATTGATTGTTTTGATGTTGCTTGAGGTGTTTTGTTGATTGGGACAAGTTTGAATGATGTTTTAGGATGCGTTGGTGCTTTTGGTTGAGGTCCCGGAGGCCTCGGGGTGATTTCGGATGGCTATCGGGAGTTTTGACCTTGGAAGAAAATTGCAGAATTTCAGCAGTCATTACAGAGGGAATTTTGCCTTCGCAATCGCGAAAAGGGCCTCGCATTCGCATAGAAGAGTTTTGGGTAGGCTACCTTTTGTTCTTCGCATTCGCATCCATAAGGTTGCGTTCTCATAGTACTGGAAGCGGAATCTTCGCATTCGCATAGGAGGAAATTGAGGGTCAGGACCAGTTGCTCTTCGCGTTCGTGGCTAGTGGTCCGCGTTCGCGTAGCTTAGGGAGAAATATCATCACGTTTGCAAAGGATTCATCGCGTTCGCATAGTGCATTTGAGGCCTTGGAAATATGTACTCTTCGCGATCTCGAGCCTGAGGCTGCGATCGCATAGAAGGAAAATAGAGCTGGGCAGAAGGGTTTCTAAAACATTTCCTCCGCGAGTCTAAGTTAATTTCCACCATTGTTGGGAATCTTTGAGAGCTTTTGGACGGGAATTGAAGAGGGTTTCGACTGGAATTTATTGGAGGTAATATTTTTGAACTTAAAACACTATTATATTGTGAAATTGGCCTAGAAATTTATGGAAATTTAGCTAAAGTGGAAGAACTAGGGCTTGGGATTTTGAGATTTTATATTGAGGATTTGAGGGGTCATTTGAACTCCAATTTTGGTATTCTTGATATGTATGAACTCGTGAGGAGATAAGGAAACTAATTATGTGAAAATTTCTGAGTTTCGAGAAGTGGGCTCGAGGCTCAAGTTTTGATAATTTCTGGATTTATGCTCGTTATTGATTGTTTTCGCTTGGACTTTGTTCCCTTAGCATATTGTGATGTACTCGCTCTGATTTTGGATAGGTTCGACGTGCGTGGAGGCCGATTTGAGGAGCAAAGGCGTCGCGGCCTAGAGATTTTGCCGGTTCGAGGTGAGTAATTATTGTAAATGATATCCTAAGGGTTTGAAGCCCCGTATAGCACATCGTAGTGCTATATTGAGGTGAGACACATGCTAGATGATGAGTGTGGGATCTTTTACTATTGGGGATTGTGACTTGGTCCATCCCGAGTGATGTTTTTACCACGTATTTGATTAGAATTCATTTGAGATCATCCTTACTTGGATTTAATTGGTATATTTGAAGCTCGTGCCAATTCTTTGAACCCTTCAGGGATTGTTGTCACTGTTTCCACTTTAATTGACATATTATTTGATCTCAGTCCAAAGCTTTAAATACTATTTTGCAAATTCAGCCATTTTTCTAAGATTCGAAAACTTAAACAAAATTTTATTCACGTTTTGAACTGGGAACTATTATTTTAATATTGCCCGAGGGGCTTATGTAAACTTTTGGACTGAGCATGGATCGGGTTGCACACCACAGCAGTCTTATATTGATATTGATAGAAGGCTTTTAGGCCTTATGAGTGACGTGAGGAGGCTTTCAGGCCTTATGAGTGATATGAGGAGGCTTTCAGACCTCATGAGTGATGTGAGAAGGCTTTCAGGCCTTATTTTATATGCCACGAGATAGCTTGATATTGCGCTTAGGTTGTAGGAGCCCGTCCGGAGTCTGTACACACCACCAGTGAGCGTCGTCGACGTTAAATGGATCGGGCTGTACGCTGTAGCATGGAACAGGCTGCACGCCGCAGCGGTATTAGTATTGTTTTATGTGTTTTTTTATCTCATTTGTCTGAAATTATCTGTCGTTTTTGCTATTTCTTAAAATCCTTACGTGATGTTCTGCTATTATCTGATCACTGAGTGTTGGGCCCGAAAGGCGGATTTCTGTGCTTATCTGCACTATTGCTATTGCATTCATTTGCATAACTATTGAAAAAGGCATTTTCAAAAGAGTCTTTAAACTGAGCTAAAATGTTTCTCTAAAGATTTCATAGCTTCACTGTTTTCTAAAAATGGGATTTCACTGCTTCTATACAGCCTGATGATCTGTTATACGTGATTTCTTACCGCTCAGTTATTATTTACCTTTATAACTCACTGAGTTGGAGTACTCACTTTACTCCCTGCACCTGGTGTGCAGATGCAGCTATTTGTTTCACCCGGTAGTGGGTTTTGAGCTGATTGGAGATTTTCCTATCGTAGCTGAGCAAGGTGACCGCCAGCGTTCGCGGCACCGCACTTCTTTCATTGATTTCAAACCCTATTCTGTATATTATAGGCCTTGTAGTTGTAGATAGACTCTTATAGATGCTCGTGACTTATGACACCCTGAATTGGGTTGTGCTTGGGTTGTACTTCCGCTAATTATTATTATTAAATCATATTTAGACTGCTTAATCATGTTTAACTATTCTTGAAAAAGGCAATTTGAGTTGGTTGGCTGGCCTTGTCTTCACAAGAGGCGCCATCACGACCGGAACGGGGTTTGGGTCATCTAATTACTTTTTCTACCGTTATTAAAAGGTAAGTTTTATAGAGCAGTGGTTAGGCCTGCTATGTTGTATGGGACTGAGTGTTGGCCGGTTAAGAACTTACATATCGTGAAGATGAAAGTAGCAGAGATGAGGATGTTGAGGTGGATGTGCAAGCATACAAGGATGGATAAGATTAGGAATGAGGGTATTCGAGAGAAGTTGGGGGTGGCCCCCATGGAGGACAAGATGCAGGAAGCAAGACTCAGATGGTTCAGGCACATTCAGAGGAGGAGCACTAATGCACCGGTGAGGAAGTGTGAGCGACTGGCTGTGGTAGGCACGAGGAGAGGTAGAAGGAGACCTAAGAAGTATTGGGGAGAGGCAATCAGGCAGGACATGGCATGACTTAGGATTACTGAGGACATGGCCCTTGACAGGGAATTGTGGATGTCGAGCATTAAGGTTGTAGGTTAGGGGGAAGTTGTAAATATTTCTACAGCACACTAAGGTGAGACTAGCCAGTTAGGAGTTAGTCTTAGGATGCTACTGATCAGCTACTAATGTAGGGCCTTATCTGTTGGATATTAGTATACCTTCCATATTTTTCGTATTTCCTATATTTCTTATATTGCTGTTATTTTATTATTTTATGTTATGTATTTTATGTTATTTTATTATAAGCCTATTGATTGTACTAATATATTGTCTTTTGTTGCTCTCTTGATCTGAGGTCTCCTGGAAACAGCCTTTCTACCCCTCGGGGTAGGGGTAAGGTCTGCATACATATTACCCTCCCCAGACCCCACTTGTGGGATTATACTGGGATGTTGTTGTTGTTGTTGTATCTTATTACTTTTCCTTCACTCGTTTTCAAAAACTATAAATACCATGTACCCATCTTCTTTCAAAAAACGAACGAAACACTTGAGTTTAGAACACACAAAACTCTCTCACTTTTCTCTACTTGTGTTGCTGCCTTACCTAGCTGGCTGAAAGCCAAGGCTAGGTTGTGGGAAATTTTCTTACTTTTCTTTCTGCATTTGCTTATTTACTGGTATGTTCTTATTAATTTTCCAGCATCAACCACAACATGTTTTCTTTGCAATTTCCTTCACTCTTGCCTATTTCTGTTTGTGTTTTAATCAAGTTACATTATTAAGCATGTTGTAGTGTGCCCCTACCTCTTATGAATTAATGCTCTTCCTTATGTATAAACTTTGTCAATCACTTAATATGATTTATGAATCCCAAATCCCCATATCCCCTATGTGTTTGTATTCTTTTGTTTGCTTGAGGGTATGTCAACATTAACATTGATGTGTATGACCCAAACCTGACCCTCACTGGATCATATGCTTCATATCCTCTCTATGTGTTGTGTCCTCTGGTTGGTTTATGGGCATGCCAACATCATTTATTATTGTGCATGTCCAGATTTGACCCCTCCTAGGTTCATATTCTACCTGCAATGTATTCGCAAACCCCTGCCCCCTTTGAGAAATTACTGATTATGTATAATTTTAGCTTTACTACTATTGTTTTCCAAACTACCCTTAATCCTTGCTATTCTCAACCCAGTTTTAAACAAATATCTGCTTCTGCACTTCCATATACTCTTGGACTTAGGTTCTGCCCCTCTTATCTGAGCCTTGCCTTGGGACTCATGAGCTCCATCTGAACTTGGACACATAAGGGTTGGCCCTTTCACACTGCACTCATCTTTATCTGGTTATGCAAACTTGGGTGTGAGCATTGCCTGGGGTCCCCTTGATACCCTTATGGAACTTTGACACACTCAAGTCTGAGACAACAACAACAACCCAGTATAATCCCACTTAGCGGGGACACACTCAAGTCTGAGAAAGGCTTGGAAACAATGGCATATGAGGTGGTTTATTCCATAACTCAGAGAGGAAGTCAAGAATCATGCTTCCCCTAGTTGTAACTTCTTCTTTTACACTTTTTCTGATGTAATTCAATATTTGGTTTGTAATAAGTTGTAATAAAGTTTGGGTTGGCTAGTTAAAAGGGATGGGTAATTATGAATGTTTAGTTGTAGAAGGGTAGAAGACATGCCCATAGGAATTGTTCTCTAATAAATTATGCACGTTTGACTCTACATTTGGATAACCTGCCTAAAGGACTTGTTTGAAATTCTGCATGTTGTGCCCTCGCTTAGACACCATGTTCTTTGGATCTAAATGGCTAAAATCACACATCATGTCATAAGGTTAAAAATCACTACCTTTTCATAGAAATCATGCCTACAGGAATCCCAAGTAAATCCTACCTGTTTCATTTCACGATCAAACTAGATATCTTGTCTAAAATGAGCAATACCAGATATCCTGCCTATAGGATCTGAAACCAATCTAGTCTAAATCAGCTCAACTCATACTATTGTAAACTAGTTTTTAAAACAACTCTCTCTTCTTATTAATACAGTTTAGAAAGCATGTCTATAGGATGTCAAATCGTTTTTTTAGAATTGTTACTACTTTGCCACATTTGAACCAGTAATAGATATCATGTTTATAGGATCTCACGCTAATACTTAGGCAAGCCTTAGGTGATAATGACAGTAAAATTGAATCCGCCTTTGTTAAGAAGTAATTGCTATAACCAGTAGGCAGGCCTGATTCGGACTTCTTATCTGAATTATGTAATAAACTAGTCTGTCCCAACAATTGAAACTCCACTTGCCTTAGTATTTTAAAATTCAGACCCTGATTGTGTTTAAGTTGTGTTATTTATGTGCTTTTCTTGAGGAGGTATACATGAGCCTCTTATTTGTTTACTTGTTCCCCCTAATGTGTAGTCCTATGTGTTTTTGTATGTCGCATTAGATTTTTCACATTTTGAAACTTAAAAGTCAACCCAATATCCCCCCTTTTAGGAATAGTAGTCCTAAGTTCCTCCAGGACTGATAGGAATGGGACGTGCAATAGCACGCAATAGCGGTCGAGACCAATCCGCGCTTTAATACCTCGACGGGGTGGGAATAGTAGATATGGATATGATGACTGGTGCGCTAATACCACGTGTATCCCCTCTTTTGAGGAGTGTCATATCGGGTATCGCATTGATGTGATCCATATTTTAAATAAACCTAGGACCCCCTTCTTTTATATATCCTCAAGTATTTGTAAAACTATAACTCCTTTTCAAAATTCAACTTTTAATTGTTCTTTCAAACTCTTATGTGTGTAAATTTAAATCCCCTACTATTTAAGCCTATACTTGTCTATTTGCTAAATTGCACAAATTCACAAAAAATTGTCTGGCCGGGAACCACACTAGTGGATCTTAAGGGGTGCCTAACACCTTCCCCTTTAGGATAATTTCAAGCCCTTACCCTATCTCCGATTATCAAACAAACTTAGAAGTGAACCCTTATAGGTGTCCTAATTCACCTTATATCATTAGGTGGCGACTCTCTAAAACGCAAAACCCAATTCCCAAAAGTAATGAGTTGTCCTACATCCAAAATGTCATAAACCCGATCTCTCGATTCATAAGAGGGAAAAGGGGGCGCGACAACATGGCGACTTTGTTGGGGATATTTATGCTTTTACCATTTGAGACTGTTATTGTGAATCTGTACCATCCCTTATGTGCAATTACTTGTTTAAATTACTTTTAAGTGTCTGATTTCTTTTCAAAAGCAAAACTGAGTTATCTTCTTCGTTTCTTTCCTTTATTACTGCTTTAAATTATGAAATTGTTGTATTTACTGCTTTCTTAACATGCAAATACGTTCCAACATGCTTTTAACTATTGCATAATCATGCTCAATATCATACTCCATTCATGCTAAAACAAATAACATAGCAACGCTTATAGTGGGTGGTTGTGCTCTTCTCATGTTATTACCTCCTAAATCCGAAAAGGCATATTTGCGATAAAACTAGTCGATCAGCGGTGTGCCTTTCCCCCTTGAGTTTTTCGCTCAAGTATACCAGTCTAGAACCCCATAGAAACCATAGAAACCTTACTCTATTTGAACTGTGCATGAATTATGGTCAAACCTAGTCGGGTCAGTTATGTTGTCCACATAATGATCGTTTAAGATAGCCTTATCAAAAGTCCATTAGGTGTCCCTAAATCCAAACGAACATCACCACGATCTGTGCATTTACTTGGAGAACTAAATGTTTCGTGCTAATTGTTGTTATAAAAAAGTCGAGTCTGGTGGGGGTAAGGGACTAACCTTATTTGTCTTGCAGAAGTATGAGGCACGAAGTCCCAAGATTCGGCATGGTCACTAATATCCACCCAAGACTGCTAAGCTGGTGGAAAGATCTTCACTCTAGTGATCAAACTCTTGTCCGAAAATATTTGGGAAATCTACCTTCTCTCCTAGAGATCCAACCAAACAACAAGATCATAGAAGCTGCTACTTTGTTTTGGGATTGTGAAAGGGTCGTATTCCGCTTTGGGGACATTGAAATGACACCCTTGCTGAGAGAGATAGAAGGATTGGCCGGTATAGTGTGGGAAACACCGGGTTTGTTAATGCCTAAGAACCGCAAGTGCAGGGGCTTCCTCAAAATGATGGGTCTGAAGAAAAATCCAGTACTGACATATCTAAAGGAATCCTACAACCCTTTTGACTATTTTTATTATAGGTACGGTCACAGCAAATCCTACCGTACCTACCCTGACGAGTTTTCCATCACATCATTGGGGCACATCCATCGAAGAGTCTTCATATTCATGTTTTGTTTCCTGGGTTTGATTGTGTTTCCGATGAAGAAAACAAGAATCCATATCAGGCTGGCTATGGTAACTAAGACCTTCATAGAAGGAATTGGTGGGCAACCATTCAGCACTGTGCCCATGATCATCACGGACATATATCGAGCCTTGGAGAAGTGTCAACAAGGAGCCAAACACTTCGAAGGCTGAAATTTGCTATTCAACTCTGGCTTATGGAACATCTCCAAAGGGGCGAATACCGACAAGAGATTCAGCGAAGGGACTTGGATGATCACATCGCCTTTCATCTTCCAAAGCGAATGGATTACATGTCCAGTATGTTCGCTCAGCTAGAAGATGCTAGGGAATGGGTCGAGCTTTTTGAAAATCTGACTGAGGACCAAATTCAACGAATGTTCGAGTGGTTCCCGGCCGAGGAATTCATCGCCCGATCCAGAGATGCACCTTTCCTGATACTGATCGGTTTGAGAGAAACATAACCTTACGTCCCTCTCCGAGTTATGACACAAGCTGGTAGGAAGCAAGTTTTACCTAAGGTCGACAAGATGAGTCATTTTCGGGCTGACTTCCAGGTTGATGATAGTCCTTACAAGTTCCAATCTCAGCATATATGGCACTGCAAGATTGTAATGGGGAGGGACACCATTGAACCGGACAGATACCATGTAGGTTGCACTCCTTACTATTCAGGCTGATTGGAAGATAATCACGATGGTCTGGGCCAGCCAGGGTTTTCCCGAGGTCACAGAATTATAAATGAAAGGCAGAGGCACAGGACAAATACAACCAACTGCGCAAAAGGATCCGGGAGTACGAAAGAGAACACTGCGAGATACAAGAGTCTAACCAAAAGCTAATTGAGGAATGGAAGGACATGGCTGTTAGTGCCAACAAGCGACTGGGATACTTGGAGCGAGGTATAGTGGAGTTGGAGAGAAAGTTTCTCAAAAGGGTCGAAGACTGCCAAAATATAGAAGGAACCGAAGGCGGATATCTAGCCACGGCCTACCTATTGCTGGGACTTCACGAGTTGGGAAAGTTGTTCGATGGAGCCAAGGATGCCGAATCTGGGGAAGGTCCTTCTAGGACCAAATAGTTAGGAGTTTTCTTTTCGCTTTATAAAATGTAATAAGGCCCGCGGCCATTAGTGATTTTCTTTTCTTGTCTATTTAGTGTCAATTTGGGATTCATCTATTTTTATCAATAAAATAAGGCATTTAGCATTCTTTGTTCTCCAAATCAATTGGTCGCTAGGCCTACCTCGGGCATAAAGAGGTCCCCAAATTAGGACACGATTTACATTCCCGCACTATGTATTTAAATATTGCAAATACTTTTATGATTCCCACTAACTTTGTTACCTTTTTGTTTTTACTTTTTGTTTTATTATTACCCTCCCCAAAGGTTAGTTCGTGCACTCTGGTAAAATCATCTTATTCCACGAGATCTAGGGGCCCTCCGCCTACTCATCCTCTTAGTTCTGTCAAAAACAAGAACAAAGGCAAGCTGGAAGATTTGAACAACGTTAGAAAGGAGAATTCAACTGAATGGGTAGAGGCCACTAACAGTCATAGTACTCAGGTTCCTAAGGAAAATGCATCTCAATATGAACAAAAGATGCTCAAATTCCAAGAATAGCTTGATCAGGTTCGGAATCTGGAAAATCTGTCATTTTCCCTCACCACTCCAGACATCAATTTCCGAAATACTCAGAACCTTACTCCTCCGCAGAATATCCCAAAGAAACCGAACCATCCCTCTCCTCACCATCACTGCAACACCTGCATCTCCCAAACAATACTCCATTACTCATCCCAGAACCTCAAAACTCCACAAATGACTACTTCCACACTCACCATAACACCCACATCTACGTGGAGACCATGCCACACTCCACCCAACCTATCTCAAGGACACCCGAATATGATGATAAATACTTACTCATCAGGAACCTGGCTGAGGAACTTAAGAAATTGACCAGCCGGAATCAAGGCATTGAAGGAAGCAAGGGAATTGAGGGGCTGAAATATGAAGATCTTTGTATACAACCTGATGTCGAACTACCCGAGGGGTACAAACCTCCTAAGTTTAACATGTTTGATGGTACAGGGGATCCAAGGGTCCATTTGAGAATGTACTGTGACAAGCTGGTTAGAGTAGGGAAAGACGAGAGAATCCGCATGAAGTTGTTCATGAAGAGTTTGAAGGGAGATGCTTTGTCTTGGTACATTAGCCAAGATCCAAAGAAGTGGTCAAACTGGGTAGGCATGGCGTCTGACTTTATGGACAGGTTCAGGTTTAAAATAGAGAATGCGCCGGATGTGTTCTATATTTAGAATCTAAAGAAGAATCCCACAGAAACATTTTGCGAGTATGCTACTCGCTGGAGGTCCGAAGCTGCTAAGGTCAGACCTGCCGAGGAACAAATGAACAAATTCTTTGTCCGGGCTCAGGATTCGCAGTATTATGAACGACTGACGATGGTTGAGAGCCACAAATTTTATGAAATTATCAAGCTGGGTGAAAGGATTTAAGAGGGCATCAAAAGCGGTATAGTTACAAACTTCGAGGCCTTGCAAGGTATCAATAAGGCCTTACAGTCCGATGGTGTGTCCAAGAAAAGGGACGTAGGGGCCGTGATGGTTGCACAGAGGACCAAATCTCCTATCTTACCCAACACCTCCACTCACATATCAACCAATCCTGAATTACCAAGCACCCACACCCTTGTATCAAGCTCCACCACCCACTTATCAATCACCTGTTGTCGTGCCCCCTTTTTCTAAAGTCGAAATTAGGCTTGTGATATTTGAGAGGACAACTCGTTCCCTTTTGGGAATTGGGTTTTGGAATTGGAGAGTCGTCACCTAATGATTATAGTGCCTTAGGACACTTTAAGAATGGTTTTAGTTGAGAAACCAGAGTTTGGGTAAGGGCTAGAAATTATCTCGGGGGGAAGGTGTTAGGCACCCCTCAAGATACACTAGTGTGGTCCCGGCCATGTTACAATTATAACTTTAAGTACAAGTAAGCAAGTAAGAGTTTCAAATATAAGGGATTATCACATTGTGGCATCAAATAAATTAAAGTTTTGAAGAAACAAGGAAAAGGTGAAGTTTTAAATAAATAGTTTGAAATTTCTGGGAAAAAAAGTAATAAAAATAAACAAGTAAAGGGAAGGGGTCCTAGGTGTACAAATAATATGGATCACATCAATGCAAAACCCAGTAATCACTCCTCAAAGAGGGGCTACATGAGGTATTAGCAAATCGGTCATCATATCCACATCTACCCTTTCCCACCCCGTTAAGGTATTAAAGCGCGGAACGATATCGTTACTTATTGCATGCTATTACCCGTCCCAATACTATCAGTCCCCGAGGAATTTGGGACTACTAATCCTAAAGAGGAAGGGAGTTTTGGGCTTTTCAGAGTTTTAAAACGTTAAAAGTCTAGGGCGACAAACAAAAGACATAAGGAAATTATGGGAAGCACATAACAGTTAAAGGCTCAAATAAACCTCCTCAAATCAAGAAAAACAACATGTAGTTTAGTATGCCTTACATGTAATGATTGGGTATGAATTAAATTTAAGTATTAAGGCAGGCTGGTTCATCACATATTTTCAGATAAGGAGTTTGAATTAGACTTGCCTGCTGGTTATAATTATCAAAGACTGATGCAGTTATAAGATTTTATCCTAAAGCTTGCCTAGGTGTTAAACAGAACCTATAGGCATGATATCTATTAATTTCAGAAACAAAGAGAGTATACTGATTGCAGAAAAGATTTATCAGTTATAAAAGAATAAGTTTTGCAGGTGTTTAGACGTTGTTGCTACTGATTTTAGACGAGTTGACGATTCAAATTTAGTTAACAGCTCCTATAGGCATGCTTTCTAGGTGTTACAGATTTCAAACATTGTTATTACTTATGCAGAAATCCTATAGGCAGGTTATCTATATGCAGTTGGTTAGTTATTTAAGTCCTATAGTATGTTTGCCTAATGACGGATGCAGGATGCAGAAAATCCTATACGCATGGTGTCTATATGAAGATGCTGAATTTTAGAATCGACTTATAGGCAAGGTATCTATTATGAATTACAGTAAATCCTATAGACATGGTATCTATATGAATATCCAGAGTTTCAATGATTTATATAAAATGCAGAACTTCAGAAATAGTAATTCCTATAGACATGATATCTATATGAAAGTGCAGAAAATCCTATAGACATGATCTCTATATGAAAGTGCAGAAAATCCTATAGACATGATCTCTACATTAAAGTGCAGATTTTTTAGAAAAATATTAGAATTTCAGAATTAGTAATTACTATAGACATGATATCTATATGAAAGTGCAGAAAATCCTATAGACATGATCTCTATATGAAAGTGCAGATTCTTTAGAAAAATATTAGAATTTCAGAAATAGTAATTCCTATAGGCATGGTCTCTACCCCTTGCATGCATAGTTCCCACCCTTTTTTACTAGCCGGCCCCAAATGTGATTACAAGATTATTCCAAATAAAAATTAATCAAAATAAGTACAAATACATCTGAAATCAGAATTCCAACCAAGGAGGGCCTAATTCAGACCCCTAGTCTGACATATGTAATAAACCAACTTCCAAGGATCCATGTTTTTAAAGCCTTCTCTTATTTGGGATGTGTCAAAGTTCCAAGGAGCTTCAAGAGCCCCAGGCAGTGCTTACACCCCAAATACCATTTCAGAATTAGTTAAAGTGTTGTGTGGAAAAAATGAGCCCTCAAATGTCCAAGTTCAGAGGGAACTCAAGGTCCCAAGGCAAGGCTCATATGAGAGGGGCAGAACCTAAAGTCTAAGAAAAAGTGCAAGTGCAAGGGAGGGGAAATGGAAAGTTGGTGGTCATGTTAAGCAATTTGAAGTGCTGGCACACCCCTGACCAACTTGTCATTTTCAAGTTGAGGAGTTAGGGCTTGTTGAAAGCCAGGTTCAGACCTGGATAGACATTCAAAGGCTACCAGACCATAAAATTATCTCAGCATACATAAGGAGGGTAAGATTATGGATTCATAACAAAACAGTAAACAAGGGAAGAGTGGGAAAAGGGCATGATCATCAATGAAACATACTAACACACTCTTTACTTGGGGTCAAAATTTAGTTCATGGACAACAATTCATGTTTCCATGCCCTAAATCCCCATTTATAAACACATATAGGGTAAGGGAGTAGGAATCAAGCATTTGCAGGGAAGTAAAGCAAACAGTAGCATGTCAAACTCTACAGGCAATGGGAATAGATATAAAGACTATAAGTAAACACATTAGGATGATTGTTAGGCACTGAGTTAAGACATACCAGTAATAGAGCAAGGGCAGGATGCAAAGACAAATCAGAAACAGTATATTAGCCTTAGCTTTCAGCCGGCTAATAATAAGCATGAGCAGAGAACGGCAGAAGAGCAAAAGAGCAAGAGGGAATGCAGGTTTTGAAAGTATTCAGTGGTATGCGTAAGCCAGAAGACTGTTGTGTTCAGTTGTTGAAAAGTGAAAGTTGTGTTTGTGAAAGAAAGGGTCGGGTATTTATAGTTAAAAAATACGTAGAGAGTAAGGGAAGAATTATAGTAATTATGGAACTATACGTCAATTACAATCAATCAATCATAAGAAATCCCTTTAATTAAGGGATTCAAAATAAAACGGGTAAAACAATTAAGAAAAGAGATTTGAGCAAAATTTGACACTAGCAGTATAATAAAAGGGTAAGTACATAGAAGTTATTTAAGGCAACAGACTAATAGCACATAGTTTTTTAAAAAAAGGAAAGGTAATCAATCAGTAAAACCAAAATCACATGCTTACTTGAATGAATCATGTCGTGAAAAGGGTAAAGAAAAATTCACTTAAGGAAAATCCGGAACAATCAAGTAAACACCATCAAAGGGATTCAGAATCAATCAATAGTTGGCAAAATATCTTGATAAAAGAGTTCTCATATATAAAGCACAAAAACATGTGAATCGAGAAGAGACTGTCGAGTTACGTAAAAGAGAGAGAAGTTCAGAATCATAAAAGATATGCAAGTTTAGTTTGCAGAGTCATAGTGAGTGTGAGAGTTCAAGGTTCCAAAGTGGAACCCTAACTCGAACACCAAATCAAGATTCCCAAAGAAATCCCTAAATCCTAGGGTTTCGAATCGAATCATGCATAGAGATGAGAAGGCAGATTATTGAAACAGAATCAAAGGTTTGCTTTAGAGCCTTATCAGAAGCAAAACAGATATGATAGAAACAACAAGGAAAGAAAACTGATTTAAAGCATGAAGAACATGTTTAAGAAAGGCAACAAGTTCAGAAGAAAGAGGTGACACAAACTTAGGCAAAAGCAGATGAAACATGTTTAGCAAAAAAAACATGAACAGAGTCCAGTAAAGCAACGACAATCAAAGAACTCAATGGTAAAACACATATAGTAGAAGAGTAAGGAAAACATGACACGGATTAACATGTGAGCATATGTGTAGTAGAAAAGAAAAGTAGCAAAACAGTACATGCATAGTAAAAGGAGTCACATGAGCATGATACAAACAAACACACATAAAGAAAAGAAGAAGAAGAATCAGAAAGATGTTTTCAAAAACTTTCCAGAAACCCTAAATCAAAGATAACCGATTTTGAAAGGAGAATTTGGGGAAAACACTTTAGAAACCCAATAGAACAAAAACATACCATAGATCTAAGAAAATAAACAAAGAAAAACCTCGAACAGCTTAGGGTTTCGGTGAAACCCTAGAAGCGAGAAAGGCTTTGGAAGAAGGTCCGATCTCGAATCGAAGAGGTCAGAAAAGCTTCTAACGCTTTGGGTACGTCGGAACATGCCGGAGGAGCCATAGAACTGTAGACCTGAAAGGATCTGAGGGAGAGCCATTGAAGCAAGACCTTAGCACTTCGAACAAACATGGTCTAATGGTGAAAGGGGGTGAGTATAAACCATTCATGTCCTGAGAAGCCATAGATTCCGGTGAAATCATGTTTGAACAGGGTAGAAGACGACTAGGGTTTCGGAGAGCTTGAGAGTGTTTTGAGATACGAAGGGTTTCAAGGCGACGGGTCATGTGAGAATGAGGGAGATTGGGTAGTCGTTTAGGGGCTAAAAAGGAAAGGGCCAATTTTGGCCGTTGATCTTGAGTGATCAACGGTCCAGATTTAAGTGGTAGGTGGGGAACGGGTAAGGTCATTTAAAATTGGGTCATGGGTTGGGTTAAAATGAAATTGGGATAATTTAATTGGGGATAGAATTGGGTCAATTTAAGGGTTAAAATCAAAATGAAATGGGGTTGTAATTGAAATGAAATGGGGTTAAATGCTAAATAGCCAATTTTTCCTTTTATTTTATAACAATAGTAATAATAATTTTAAAAGTGAATTAAAAGAATTGGGCCAATTAATAATATATAAATATTAATCAAAAATATTAGAACCAATTTTACAATTATAAAATGTTATTAATCTTAAAATAGGCTATAATTGCAATTATATGCAATTTTATCTTTTAAATACCAAATAAATTTGTAAAAAATATTCAAAAATTATCTCAACTATATTTTGGTATAAATAGGGGAATAAAATAGATTATTCACCAAAATTGATAGTTTTGAGAATAATTACTGATTTTTGTACCGCTAAAATGGACAATAGATTGATTTTAAAAATCCATAAAAATTAGGAAAAATACCAAAACACTTGGGTGTGCTTATATATGCATATATATGTTATTTTCAAAGAATTTTGAGTGTAAAAAAATACTTAGGAAAAAATTAGGTATCAACAGCTGCCCCTCTTTACCCGGGAAGTATGAAAGAATTGTCGGATAAAGATATGATGGCCAATTTGACCGAAAAGTCGATTTGTGAAGAATTTTGACAGAGCTCTAGCTCTTGAGCTACCTACATATCCCTGGTTCTATAGGAATCAGGCCATATGTAGTTCAGTATCCATCGACGAAATATGCCGATAGAGTTATTGCAAGGAACAGACACGATGCCTAAAAGTTGAGGAGGATAATTGAAGTATGATAGGCTGCGAGAACCAAAGCGGGATCGCTCCTACTGAGACGGTCGTTTGCTAGTCGGTGTACCTGCAAGTGGCAATACAGCATAGATTGTGCAAAAAAATTTAAACGTGATGCAAGTTCCCATTGGACCATGAATGTTGTCTTTGGACGGTCAGGATGACGTCCTCTGACTATGACGTCCTGGGCCATGAAGCGCATAATAAAGGATTCGCATGCTATGGGATGATGTTCTCAGGCTTTAAGAATGATGCCTCCGAACTATGATGCCTTTGAATAGGTTGGTGATCTTTCAGCCCATGAACTGCAGAATGTGGCGATCTTTCAGCCAATGCATGATGTAAACAATCGTGCGAGAAAAATAAAGTGGCGATATTTCAGCCATGCAGGATGGAGACGGAGCTTAGTCTCGGAAGGCAAAAAAGTAGCCTTATGCAATGTAGATGGAGGTAGAGCTTAACCTCGGAAGGCAGAAAAGTAGCCTTATGCAAAATACAGATGGAGGTAGAGCTTAACCTCAGAAGGCAGAAAAGTAGCCTTATGCAAAAATGCAGGATGGAGACAGAACTTAGTCTTGGAAGGCAGAAAAGTAGCCTTATGCAAAATGCAGATGGAGGTAGAGCTTAACCTCGGAAGGCAGAAAAGTAGCCTTATGCAGAATGCAGATGGAGGCAGAGCTTAACCTCGGAAGGCAGCAAAGTAGCCTTATGCAATGTAGATGGAGGTAGAGCTTAACCTCGGACGGCAGAAAAGTAGCCTTATGCAGAATGCAGATGGAGGCAGAGCTTAACCTCGGAAGGCAGCAAAGTAGCCTTATGCAATGTAGATGGAGGTAGAGCTTAACCTCGGACGGCAGAAAAGTAGCCTTATGCAGAATGCAGATGGAGGCAGAGCTTAACCTCGGAAGGCAGCAAAGTAGCCTTATGCAATGTAGATGGAGGTAGAGCTTAACCTCGGACGGCAGAAAAGTAGCCTTATGCAGAATGCAGATGGAGGCAGAGCTTAACCTCGGAAGGCAGCAAAGTAGCCTTATGCAATGTAGATGGAGGTAGAGCTTAACCTCGGACGGCAGAAAAGTAGCCTTATGCAGAATGCAGATGGAGGCAGAGCTTAACCTCGGAAGGCAGAAAAGTAGCCTTATGCAAAATGCAGATGGAGGTAGAGCTTAACCTCGGAAGGCAGAAAAGTAGCCTTATGCAAAATGCAGATGGAGGCAGAGCTTAGTATTAGAAGGCAGAAAAATAGCCTTATGCAAAAATACAGATGGAGGTAGAGCTTAACCTCGGAAGGCAGAAAGGCAGCCTTATGCAAAAAATGCAGGATGGAGATAGAGCTTAGTCTCGGAAGGCAGAAAGGTAGCCTTATGCAAAAAATGCAGATGTAAAAGGGCGAATAGTAGTAAGATCTCATAGCTGATAGTTGATTGCGATATAGTGACTACTGGGATGTCGTGTACGAATAGTGATGGTGGATAGATGATGGTTCAGAGAGCTCTATTCCTGAAAGTATGAGTGTATAAATGCATTTGTCGATTTGCGACTTGGTTACCTGCACCCAAAGAAAAATCGTGAGTTCTGTAAAGGGGAAGGTTAGTTCGTCTTCCCTTGTACTTTGCTTATTCTGCTTATCTCCGTTTTGGCAATACTGTGTGTCTCCTTGGGGCAGCGTTCCTAAACAAAACAATTTGATAATAGACATGCCGAGTTTTAGAAAATATATAGTAAAAATAGGAATAGTTTTCTTTTAGATAAACTGGCGACTGCGACATGGTTCAAGACATTGAAACCTCTCTTGCTCCAAAATTTTGAGGGTCCTCCTCAAAATTCTGCCCCAGTTTACTGGGCTGGCACATCTGACAGTTGCATGCGATGAAAGGTTAAAAATCAACTTCAGAATTTTAAGGGTCCTCCTCAAAATTTTGTCCTAGTTTCCAATAGCGGGGTGAAATGGAAATTTTATTTAATTGTGACCAAACTCATAGGGCTGCCTACATATCCCCTCTTAAACGGGAATCAGGACAGGCGTAGTTCAAATTACATCATAAAGAGAAAGCATATGATTACACATAGTATCGTTTTACTGCATCTGAATTGATTGGCTTTGGCCAGACTTCTCCGTCCATTTTTGCAAGTATAAGGGCTCCTCCTGTTAGAACCCGGTGAACCATGTACGGACCTTGCCAGTTGGGAGTGAATTTCCATTTGGCTTCATCTTGATGTGGAAATATTTTCTACAGCACCAGCTGGCCTAGTGTAAACTTCCTCGGCTTGACTCTTTTGTTGAAATCTCTGGACATTCTGTTCTGATATAGTTGACTGTGACAGACTGCGTTCATTCTTGTACCATCTATAAGGGCTAGCTGTTCGTAGTAACCTTTTACCCATTCTGCGTCATCCAACTCTGCTTGTTGCATGATCCTTAGCGAGGGAACTTCCACCTCTGCGGGAATGACTGCCTCTGTACCATAAACTAGTATATAGGGAGATGCCCCGGTTGATGTGTGGACTGTTGTGCGGTATCCCAATAAAGCAAATGATAGCTTCTCATGCCATTGCTTATGTTTTTCTATCATTTTCCTCAGTATCTTCTTGATGTTTTTGTTGGCTGCCTCTACAGCTCCATTCATCTGAGGCCTGTAGGCTGTAGAGTTCTTATGTTTGATCTTGAAGGTTTCACACATTGCCCTCATCAAGTAACTGTTGAGGTTTGAACCATTATCAGTAATGATTGACTCTGGGATGCCAAATCGACAAACGATATGGTCGCGGACAAAGTCTGCCACAACCTTCTTAGTCTCTTCCCTGTATGACGCTGCTTCGACCCATTTGGTAAAATAGTCAATTACCACTAGAATAAACCTATTCTCGTTAGATGCGGTAGGCTTGATAGGTCTGATAACATTCATTCCCCAAGCAGCAAATGGTCATGGCGAGCTTGTTGTAGTAAGCTCGTTTGGAGGCACCTTTATCATATCTGCATGTATCTGGCAGCGATGGCATTTTCGGTCATACTGGATGCAGTCCGTTTCCATAGTCATCCAAAATATCCTGACCGGAGTATCATCTTTGCTAAGACAAAACCATTCATGTGCGAACCGCAGGTCCCTGCATGCACTTCTTCTAATAACCTGGATGCTTCCTTTGCTTCGACACAGCTTAGTAATACCAAATCGGGAGTCCTCCTGTATAGGATTCCTCCACTATGAAAGAAGTTGTTAGATAACCTCCGAAATGTGCGCTTCTGAGTGGCGTTTGCAAGTTCTGGATATTTTCCTGTTGTCAAATACTCCTTGATGTCATGACACCATGGTTTTCTGTCTGCTTCTCCCTCGACGTGAGTATAATAAGTTGGCTGATCATAAATCTTTACTGGGATGGGATCAATGAAACTCTTATCTGGATGTTGGATCACGGATGATAGAGTAGCTAAAGAATCAGCAAACTCATTTTGCGCTCCGGGACATACTGAAATTCTGTCTTTGTGAATCTCTTCCTCAACTCCTGTATGTGATGTAGATAAGGAAGTATCTTAGAGTTCTTGGTTTCCCACTCTTCTCGAACCTGATGTATGAGCAAGTCTAAGTCTCCGATTACTAGCAAATCCTGAATGTTCATGTCAATGGCCATTTTGAGCCCTAAGATGCAGGCTTCGTATTTGGCCATATTGTTGGTGCATGGGAACTTGAGTTTAGCAGATACTGGGTAGTGTTGTTCGGTTTTTGATACTAGGACTGCTCCTATGCCAACTCCTTTGAAATTTGCAGCTCCGTCAAAAAACATTCTCCAGTCGTCATAGGATTCTACAATATCTTCTCCTACGAAAGATACCTCTTCATTAGGAAAATAATTCTTCAGAGGCTCGTATCCTCCGCCCACAGGATTCTCGGCGAGATGATCTACCAAAGATTGTCCTTTGACCACCTTTTGAGTTACGTAAACCATGTCAAATTCACTTAGTAGGATTTGCCACTTAACTAGCTTTCCAGTGGGCATGGATTTCTGAAAGATATATTTCAGCGGGTCCATTTTAGATATGAGATAAGTGGTGTAGGAACAGAAATAGTGCCTCAACTTCTGAGTCACCCAAGTCAGAGCACAACAGGTGCGCTCTAATAGAGAATATCGGGCCTCGTACAGGGTGAACTTCTTACTGAGATAAGGGATGGTCTGCTATTTTCTTCCCGTTTCATCATGTTATCCCAAAACACAACCGAATGACCCATCCAATAGTACAAGGTAGAGCAATAGCGGTCTACCTGGTTCGGGCGGAACCAAAACTGGCGGCGTTGACAAGTATTCCTTGATTCTGTCAAAGGCTTTCTAACAATCATCAACCCATTTGGTAGCAGTGTCCTTCTTTAACATTTTAAAGATGGGTTCACAAATGACAGTGGACTGAGCTATGAACCGGATGATGTAGTTGAGTCTCTATAGGAAACTCACACGTCCTTCTTGTTCTTTGGCGATGGTAACTCTTGAATGGCCTTAACCTTTGACGGATCCAGTTCTATTCCTCGGTGACTTATAATGAATCCGAGTAGCTTTCCAGTAGGAACCCCGAATGCACACTTTGCGGGATTTAGTTTCAGATTGTACCTTCTTAGTTTGTTGAAGAACTTCCTCAGATCTTCCATGTGGTCAGTGGCTTTCTTGGATTTAATGATGACATCGTCTGCATACACCTCAATTTCCTTGTGTGTCATGTCGTGGAATATAGTAGTCATGGCCCTCATGTAGGTGGCACCAGTATTTTTCAACCTAAATGGCATCATTTTGTAACAATAAATTCCCTATGGTATGATGAAAGTTGTTTTCTCCGCGTCTTCCTCATCCATCCATATCTGATGATACCCGGCGAAACAATCGACAAATGACTGCAGCTCATGCTTGGCACAGTTATCAATTAGAATGTGTATGTTTGGCAAGGGGAAGTCATCTTTGGGACTGACCCGATTGAGATCCCGGTAGTCGATGCAGACTCTGACCTTCCCATCTTTCTTCGGCACTGGCACGATGTTGGCTAACCATGTTGGATACTCAACTACCCTAAGAACCTTGGCCTTGACCTGTTTGGTAACCTCTTCTTTGGTCTTTAAACTCATGTCGGGTTTGAACTTCCTGAGCTTTTATTTTACCGACGGACATGTAGGATCTGTTGGTAGTTTGTGAGCCACAACAGATGTACTGAGACCAGTCATATCGTCATATGACCAGGCGAATATATCCTCATATTCCCTTAGAAATTCAGTGTACTCTTTCTTTTCTGATGGTGACAAGTGAACACTGATGCGCGTTTCCTTGACATTTTTTGTATCCCCCAAGTTGACAACCTCAGTTTCATCCAAATTAGACTTAGGCTATTCTCAAAATCCTCAACCTCTTTAACGACCTCTTCTGGTATATCATCCTCTTCTGAGTTTGTGTCTTTTTGTTGCATTGTCTTATTGCAAGTCACAATCGTCGGTTTATCATCAAGATAAGTAATAGTAATGTTGTGTAAATAAAGTAAATGATAAAGAAAATAATAAGATCAAGATATATATAAGAAACTGAAATGCTTTGATTCAATTTCATAATTGTTTGGAACATCGGAGCTCTTTTCAAAATTAAAGGAAATACGGAAAGAAAATCAGCTAGTAAAAAGTAAAATATGATGCATGGTGCTTTGTTAGCCTTGCTACCCCAAAGATTTTTGGGCCCTGGTGGTTCTGATGGACATATTATTAAGGTGTGCTCCTCGGCTCACAACTTGTATGGAAGGGCCTTCCTCCCCTTCCTCCTCGAAAATAACACAGCAGTTCATATTGTCGTCTTCCAGAAATAGATTCTTCATTGATGCCAATACTTCCTCTTCTTCTGACCCATATATGACATCTGCCGGTTGGATAGTCTGCTCCACACGAGGTATCGGATGATCTAGTGGATAGTGAGGACCGCGCGATGGTGGCGACCAGTGGTTGAACTCTTCCCAAGTGTATTCATACCCCAAACCAAAAGTAGAACCATGTTTCTTCAGCTTGATGGGTTTGGCGATACCCTGGAGGTTTTTGCCAAGTCCTTTTCCAAGCTTATATCCACACCAGTTCAGGATACTCTCAATCTTGTTATCCCACCATTTATCTTTGTCCCAGTGTTAACCCGCTCGATCTGATGGCTGGTCTCTCTACCTATCCTCCTTCTTCCTTCAATCATCGGGATGGTATGGCGACTATATGGGGTTGCTACCATCACTATGAATAATCACCTCTTGGTGTAGGGTTGATGCTACAGCTCCGGCGGCATGAATCCAGGGTCATCCCAACAACAAGTTGTAGGATGCTGGGATGTCTATCACTTGAAAGTCAACGTCGAACCAAGTTGGTCCCATTTGCAGACATAAACTGATCTCACCGATAGTGGACCTTCGGGGCCCATCAAAGGCTTTGACATTGATAGCCCCATCTTTGATCTTATGCAGGCTCTTCCCCAATGTTCTGAGAGTTATCAGCGGACAGATGTTGAGGCTGGATCCTCCATAGATCAGAATTCTAGTAATGAAATAATCCTCGCATTGCACAGTGATGTGCAATGCCTTATTGTGGCTCAGCCCTTCTGGTGGCAACTCATCCACGTGAAAAGTGATTTTATGGCTTTCCAGTACCTGCCTTACCATGTTCGCCATTTACCCTCTAGTTATTTTGCTCGGCACATATGCCTCGCTCAGCACTTTCAATAAGGTATTTTTATGCGCGTCAGAGCTTTGCAACAGGGCTAAGATAGAGATCTGGGATGGCGTCTTGTTCATCTGTTCGATGACCGAATACTCATTTGTCTGTATCTTTCTCCAGAGGTCATCAGGACTAGTTTTAGTGACAATTGGTGGTCCAGAGGTTTGCTTACTAGATTTAGGTAGGTGTTCTGGAGTGTAAACCATGTCGGTTCTGGTCATACCTTGTGCCACAACGGCTTCCCCAGTTTTGGTTTTCCTTTTCCTTCTTGCTTCGACCATGTAATCCTAAGGAATGGCATTCATATGGAATGGCGCTATGGATGACATAGTTACTGGAATAGGTACCCTTGCTTTGGAAGGTAATACGGCCACTTCAAATGGTGCTGGTATTTTTGGGGGTCCAAACTCGACCTCAATTGGTCCTGGTGCCTTTGTAGAAGGAGGCGCTTCGAACTCACACGGTATAGACATGTTCACCTCCTCGTCCCCAGAGGGCTGGATTTGGACAATAATCGGGTTAAGAGTGACTGTTGGTTTCTTTGGATCGTCCCTTTTAGCAATCAATCCAATCGACCCTTTGGGGTCCCAATCATCCTCTATCTAGATCATGCGAATGCCTCCACCCCTGTGGTCAGGCAGAGGGTTGTTGCGAACATTAGGAGCGGGCTCCTTCGCTATGATGATCTTATTGTCAATCAAGGCTTGGATCTTATCCTTCAGCGAACGACATTCGTCGATAGTATGCCCCTTCATGCGGGAATGGTATGCACGGGTTTTGTTTGGGTTGATCCATTGGGAAGGATTTTCTGGAGTTATGGCGGGGATAGGGGTGACATTACCAGTAGCTTTAAGTCTTTCATACAGCGGGTCAATTGGTTCGGCGATGGCTGTGTATTGTTTGGGAGATCTTCGGTCGAAATTTGGTCTAGGTCTAGGGAAGTTTTGGCGAGTGGAGGTGATTGATAGTAAGAGGGTTGAGCATTATAAGCTTGGTAGACAGGTGCGGGATGAGAGTATCTGGGTGAAGTGGGCTGATATGTGGGAGGTGGAGATAATTGGAAAGTGGGTGGTGGAATTTGGTAGAAGGGTGAGGGTGCTTGGTAATTTGGGGTAGGCTGATATGTAAGTGGAGGTAATGGGTATATTTGGTATTTTATCAGGGATTTTGTCCTCTGTGCAGCTATCACGACATTAACATCCTTTTTCTTGGGCGTACCGCCAGACTGTAAAGCCTTGTTGGTAGCCTCTAGTGCTTCGAGATTGGAAACCATACCAGTTTTAATGCCTTCTTTAATCCTTTCCCCTAGCTTGATGATATCGGAGAATTTATGGCCCTCGATCAGCATCAACCTCTCATAATATTGTGGGTCCTGGGCCCGGATAAAAAATCTGTTTATCTGCTCTTCTTCTAAGGTTGACCTGACCTTAGAAGCCTCCAATTTCCAACAAGTAGAATACTCGCAGAACGTTTCTGTGGGTTTCTTCTTCAAATTCTGGATGTAGAATACATCCGGTGCATTCTCCATATTGAATCTGAATCTGTCCATGAAATCAGACGCCATACCTACCCAGCTTGTCCACTTCTTGGGGTCTTGGCTAATGTACCAAGATAAAGCATCCTCTTTCAGACTTCTCATAAAAAGTTTCATACGAATCTTTTCATCCTTTCCGACTCCGACCAACTTGTCGCAGTACGTCCTCAAATGGACTTTGGGATCCCCTATGCCATCAAACATTTCAAACTTGGGAGGTTTTTACCCCTTAGAAAGTTCGACATCTGGCTGAATGCAAAGGTCCTCATAATTCATCCCCTCAATACCTTTGTTTCCTTCGACACCCTGGACTCGGCTAGTCAGCTTCTTGAGTTTTGCAGCCAGGTTCCTGATAAAAGAGTCTTTGTCATCAGAATCAGGCACACTTGAGATTGGTTGAGTATAGTGGGGTACGGTCTCCACATAGATGGGAGTGTTTTGGAGATGATCATTTATGGTGTTTGTCGGTTCAGGGATGAGCAATGGAGTGTCGTTGGAAGTGTGGCATGTGTTGCAATGTTGATTATGAGTGGGTTCTTTCTGTGGTTATGGGGTGTTCTGTGGAGGTGCGGGATTTTGGGTATTGGGAAAATTGATATCGGGAGCGGTGAGAGAAAATGACAAGCTCGCCAAGTTCCGAACTTGGTCCAATTCTTCCTGAAACTTTAGTAACTTTTGTTCGAGCTAGGAAGCAGTCTCATTGGCAATCGGGGTACCCTAATGAATCTCTACCCTTTCAATTTCCTTTCTGGTGCTTGAATCTCCCATTCTTCCCTTTGTTCTTGTTTCGGATAGGACTCGGAGAAGGAGGAGGTGGAGGGCTATTGGATCTTGTGGAGTATGATGATGTTGCAAGAGTGCACGAACTAACCTTTGGGGAGGGGAATAAAAATAAAATAAAAACAATAAAGGTAACAAGTTAGTGCGGATCATAAGGAGAAAAACAATGCGGTATTTAAACACACAATGCAAGAATATAAATCGTGTCCTAATTAGGGAGCCTTGTTGTGATTGAGGTAGGCCTAGTGACAAGTTAATTCGGAGAACTTATAATGCTAAATGCCTCATTTTATTGATATAAAGAAATAAAACGAATCCGAGAACGACGCTAAATAACAGAAAGTAAAATATCACTAATGGCCAATGTCCTTATTACATTGAAAGCAAGGAAAGCAAACAATCCTAACTACTTGGTACCAGAAGGACCTTCCCCAGATTCGGCATTTTTAGCTCCATCCAACAGCTTCATCATCTCGCGAAATCCTAGTAGCAAATAAGCTCGGGCCAGATGTTCGCCTGCATTCCCCTCAGTGTTTTGACAGTCTTCAATCCTTTTGATGAACTTTCCCTCCAGCTCCATTATACCTTGCTCTAAATATCCTAGTCGCTTGTTGGCGCGAACAACCATATCCTTCCATTCCTTAATCAGCTTTTGATGAGCTTCTTGTATTTCCCGATGCTCACTTTCGATTTCCTGAACCCTCTTGCGCAGTTGGTTATATTTGACTTGTGCTTCAGCCCTTTCGCCGATAATCCTGTGACCTCGAACAAATCCCGATTGGCCGAATCCATCTCGACCGTCTTCCAATCAATCCAGATAGTACGGAGTATAGCCAGCGTGATACCTGTTTGGTTCAATAGAATCCCTTCCTAGGACGATTTTGCAATGCCACATATGTTGATCTTGGCATTTGTGTGGGCTATCATCATCCTGGAAGTCGGCTCTGAAGTGGCTCATCTTTTTGACCCTTGGTTTAATCTGCTTCCTCCCTGCCTGTCTCATGACTCGGAGAGGAACATAAGGGTAAGTCCCCCTCAGACCGATAAGTATGAGGAAAGGTGCTTCACTGGATCGGGTAATGAACTCCTCAGTAGGGAACCTTCAAACATCCATTGTACTTGGTCCTCTTTTAGATTGTCAAATAACTCTACCCATCCTTTGGCATTTTCAGGTCGAGCAAACATGTTGGGCATATAGTTCATCCGCCTTGGCTGATGGAAGGCAATGTGATCATCCCAGTCTCTACGCAGAATCTCTTGCCGGTATTCACCCTTTTGGAGGTACTCCACGAGCCAGAGTTGGAGTAGCAGGTTACAACCCTCAAAGTGTTCGGCCCTTCGTTGACATTTCTCTAGGGCCCGGTATATTTCTGCGATGATCATAGGTACTATGCTAAAGGGTTGTCCATCAATTCCCTCCATTAATGTCCTAGTTACCATGGCCAGTCTAGTGTGGATCCTAGCCTTCTTCATAGGAAATACTATCATCCCCAAGAAGCAAAACATAAAGACGAAGACCCTTCTGTGGATATGCCCCAATAAGGTGAGGGCAAATTCATCCGAGTAAGTGCGGTAGGACTTGCTGTAGCCATACCTCTCGTATAGATAATCAAAAGGAATCTAAGAATCCTTCAAACAAGTCAACTCTGGGTTCTTCTTCAACCCCATCATCTTTAGGAAACCCCTACCCTTGCGATTTTCTGGCATAAGTAGTCCCGGAGTTTCCCATGGAATACTAGCTAATCCTCCTATTTCCTATAGCAACGGAGTCATTTCAATGTTCCCAAAACGGAATACCGACCTATCAATATCCCAGAATAGCGTAGCAGCCTCTATGATTTTGTTGTCGGGTTGGATTTCCAGAAGAGAAGGCAAATTTCCCAAATATTTGCGGACAAGAGTCTGATCACTAGAGTGAAGGTCTTCCCACCAGCTTAGCAACCTTGGGTGGATATTGGTGACCATGCTGAATCTGGGGACTTCGTGCCTTATTTTCTGCAAGAAAAAGATGTTAGGCCCTTACCCCCACCAGACTCGACTATTAAATATCAACAATTAGCATGATAAGCATTTAGTTCTTCGAATAAATGCACAGAACATGGTGGCGTCCGTTTGGGTGTCAAGGAAACCTGGTGGACTTTGGACAAGGCTATCTTAAAGAGTCATTATGTGGACAACATAACTGACTCGGATAGGTTTGACCATGATGCATGCACAATCTGCATAGAGTAAGGTTTCTATGGGGTATTAGACCGGTACCCTTGAGCGGACAACTCAAAAAGGAAAGGCACGAAACCGTCGACTACAACGTTGATCGACTGGTTTTACCGCAAATATGCCTTTGCCAAATTTAGGGGGTGATAAAATCGGAAGGGCGCAACCATTCGTTATAAGCGTTGCTATGGTATTTCGTTTGGCACGAGTGGAATATGATGTTGAAGATGCAGTTACAAGAATGAAACAAATTGTCACATATTTGCACGTTCATAATAATTACGATAATTGATCGTTACAACAGTATTGAAGGAAAGCGATAGAAGAAAGTATTAAAAGAAGAAAAGACACGAAGAGCTAAGTCCGTTTTGTAGTATAGGAAATAAAGACAACAATTAAATGCAATTAAAGACGCAATAAAGTCACAAATAGCATGCAGTGGTAAAAGCCTAAGAATTATCCCCGACAGAGTCTCCATGTTGTCGTGCCCCCTTTTTCTAAATTCAAAATCGGGCTTGTGACATTTGAGAGGACAACTCGTTCCCTTTTGGGAATTGGGTTTTGGGATTGGAGAGTTGCTACCTAATGATTATAGTGCATTAGGACACTTTAAGGAGGGTTTGAGTTAAAGAAACCAGAGTTTGGGTAAGGGCTAGAAATTATCTCGAGGGGAAGGTGTTAGGCACCCCTCAAGATCCACTAGTATGGTCCCGACCATGTTACAATTGTGACTTTAAGTACAAGTAAGCAAGTAAGAGTTTCAAATATTAGGGATTATCACATTGTGGCATCAAACAAATTAAAGTTTTGAAGAAACAAGGAAAAGGTGAAGTTTTGAAGAAATAGTTTGAAATTTCTGGGGAAAAAAAAGTAATAAAAATAAACAAGTAAAGGGAAGGGGTCCTAGGTTTAAAAATAATATGGATCACATCAATGCAATACCCAGTAACCACTCCTCAAAGAGGAGCTACATGAGGTATTAGTGCATCGGTCACCATATCCACATCTACCCTTTCCCACCCTGTTAAGGTATTAAAGCGCGGAACGGTATAGTTACTTATTGCATGCTATTACCCGTCCTAATCCTATCAGTCCCGGAGGCATTTGGGACTACTAATCCTAAAGGGGAAGGGAGTTTTGGGCTTTTCAGAGTTTTAAAAGGGTAAAAGTCTAGGGCGACAAACAAAACACATAAGGCAATTATGGGAAGCACATAACAGTTAAAGGCTCAAATAAACCTCCTCAAATCAATAAAAACAACATGTGGTTTAGCATGTCTTACATGTACTGATTGGGTCTGAATTAAATTTAAGTATTAAGGCAAGGTGGTTCATCACAAATTTTTCAGATAAGGAGTCTGAATTAGACCTGCCTGCTGGTTGTAATTATCAAAGACTGATGCAGTTATAAGATTGTATCCTAAAGTTTGCCTAGGTGTTAAACATAACCTATAGACATGATATCTATTAATTTCAAAAACAAAGAGAATATACTGATTGTAGAAAAGATTTATCAGTCATAAAAGAATAAGTTCTGCAGGTGTTTGGACGTTGTTGCTACTGAGTTTAGATGAGTTGGCAATTCAAATTTAGTTAACCGCTGATATAGACATACTTTCTAGGTGTTACTAATTTCAAACATTGTTATTAATTATGCAGAAATCCTGTATGAAGGTTGTCTATATGCAGTTGGTTAGTTATTTAAATCCTATAGTAGGTTCGCCTAATGACGGATGCAGGATGCAGAAAATCCTATAGGAATGATGTCTATATGAAGATGATGAATTTTCGAATCGACTTATAGGCAGGGTATCTATTATGAAATTGCAGTAAATCCTACAAACATGGTATCTATAAGAAGAAACAAAGTTTCAATGATTTATATAAAATGTAAAACTTTAGAAATAGTAATTCCTATAGACATGATATCTATATGAAAGTGCAGATAATCCTATAGACATGATCTCTATATAAAAGTGCAGAAAATCCTATAGACATGACCTGTATATGAAAGTGCAGATTTTTTAGAAAAATATTAGAATTTCATAAATAGTAATTCTTATAGACATGATATGTATATGAATGTTCATAAAATCCAATAGACATGATCTCTATATGAAAGTGAAGATTCATTAGAAAAACATTGGAATTTCAGAAATAGTAATTCCTATAGGCATGGTCTTTACCCCTTGTATGCATAGTTCCCACCCTTTTTTAGTAGCCGACCCCAAATGTTATTACAAGATTACTATAGACCAAAATTAATCAAAATAAGTACAAATACATCTGAAATTAGAATTCCGACCAAGGAGGGCCTAATTCAGACCCCTAGTCTGACATATGTAATATACCAACTTCCAAGGATTCAGGTTTCCAAATACTTCTCTTATTTGGGATGTGTCAAAGTTTCAAGGAGCTTCAAGAGCCTCGGGCAGTGCTTACACCCCAAATACCATTTCACAATTAGTTAAAGTGTAGTGTGGAAAAAGCCAGGCCTCAAATGTCCAAATTCAGATGGAACTCAAGGTCCCAAGGCAAGGCTCATTTGAGAGGGGCAGAAACTAAAGTCTAACAATAAGTGCAAGTGCATGGGAGGGGAAATGGCAAGTTGGTGGTCATGCCAAGCAATTTGAAGTGCTGGCACACCCCTGAACCACTTGTCATTTTCAAGTTGAGGAGTTAGGGCTTATTGAAAGCCAGGTTCAGACCTGGATAGCCATTCAAAGGCTACAAGACCATAAACTTAACTCAACATACATAAGGGAGGTAAGGATAGGGATTCATAACAAACAATAAATAAGGGAAGAGTGGGCAAAGGGAATGATCAGCAATGAAACATACTAATACACTCTTTACTTACGGTCAAAATTTAGTTCATGGACAACAATTCATGTTGACATGCCCTGAATCCCCATTTATAAACACATAGAGGGTAAGGGAGTAGGGATCAAGCATTTGCAGGGAAGTAAAGCAAACAGTAGCATGTCAAACACTACAGGCAATGGGCATAGATATAAAGACTATAAGTAAACACATTAGGATGATTGTTAGGCACTGAGTTAAGACATACCAGTAAAAGATCAAGGGAAGGATTCAAAGACAAAGCGGTAACAGTATATTAGCCTTGGTTTTCAGCCGACTAATAATAAGCTGGAGCAGAGAACAGCAGAAGAGCAAAAGAGCAAGAGGGAATGCAAGTTTTGAAAGTATTCAGTGGTGTGTGTAAGCCAGAAGACTGTTGTGTTCAGTTGTTGAAAATTGAATTGTGTTTGTGACAGAAAGGGTCGGGTATTTATAGTTAAAAAATAGGTAGAGAGTAAGGGAAGAATCATAGTAATTATGGAACTATGCATCAATTACAATCAATCAATCATAAGCAATCCATTTAATTAAAGGATTCAAAATCAAACGGTAAAATAATTAAGGAAAGGGATTTGAGAAAAATTTGACACTAACAGTATAATAAAAGGGTAAGTGCATAGAATTTATTTAACGGAACAGACTAATAGCACACGGATTGTAAAAAAGGAAAGGGAATCAATCACTAAAACTAAAATCACATGCTTACTTAAATGAATTACGTCGTGAAAAGGGTAAAGAAAAATTCACTTAAGGAAAATCCGGAACAATCAAGTAAACACCATCAAAGGGATTCAGAATCAATCAGTAGTTGGCAAAACATCTTGAGAGAAGAGTTCTCATATATAAAGTACAAAAACATGTGAATCGAGAAGAGACTGTCGAGTTATGTAAAAGAGAGAGAAGATCAGAATCATAAAACACATACAAGTTTAGTTTGCAGAATCATAGTGAGTGTAAGAATTCAGGGTTCCAAAGTCGAACCCTAACTCGAACACCAAATCAAGATTCCCAAAGAAATCCCTAAATCCTAGGGTTTCAAATCGAATCATGCATAGAGATGAGAAGGCAGATTATTGAAACAGACTCAAAGGTCTGCTTTAGAGCCTTATCAGAAGCAAAACAGATATGATAGAAACAACAAGGAAAGAAAACTGATTTAAAGCATGAAGAACATGTTTAAGAAAGGCAACAAGTTCAGAAGAAAGAGGTGACACAAACTTAGGCAAAAGTAGATGAAACATGTTTAGCAAAAAAAAACATGAACAGAGTCCAGTAAAGCAACGACAATCAAAGAACTCAATGGTAAAACACATATAGTAGAAGAGTAAGGAAAACATAACACGGATTAACATGTGAGCATATGTGTAGTAGAAAAGAAAAGTAGCAAAACAGTACATGCATAGTAAAAGGAGTCACATGAGCATGATACAAACAAACACACATAAAGAAAAGAAGAAGAAGAAGAATCAGAAAGATGTTTTCAAAAACTTTCCAGAAACCCTAAATCAAAGACAGCCGATTTTGAAAGGAGAAATTGGGGAAAACACTTTAGAAACCCTGTAGAACACAAACATACCATAGATCTAAGAAAATAAACAGAGAAAAACCTTGAACAGCTTAGGGTTTCAGAGAAACCCTAGAAGCGAGAAAGGCTTTAGAAGAAGGTCCGATCTCGAGTCGAAGAGCTCAGAAAGGCTTCTAACGCTTTGAGTACGTCGGAACAGGCCAGATGAGCCATAAAACTGTAGACCTGAAAGGATCTGAGGGAGAGCCATTGAAGCAAGACCTTAGCACTTCGAAAAAACATGGTCTAATGGTGAAAGGGGGTGAGTATATACCATTTATGGCCTGAGAAGCCATGGATTCCGGTGAAATCGTGGTTGAACATGGTAGAAGACGACTAGGGTTTCGGAGAGCTTGAGAGTGTTTTGAGAGACGAAGGGTTTCAAGGCGGCGGGTTAGGTGAGAATGAGGGAGATTGGGTAGTCGTTTAGGGGTTAAAAAGGAAAGGGCCAATTTTGATCGTTGATCTTGAGTGATTAGCGGTCCAAATTTAAGTGGTAGGTGGGGAACGGGTTGGGTCATTTAAAATCGGGTCGTGGGTTGGGTTAAAATGAAATTGGGCTAATTTAATTGGGGATAGAATTGGGTCAATTTAAGGGCTAAAATCGAAATGAAATGGGGCTATAATTGAAATGAAATGGGGCTAAATGCTAAATAGCCAGTTTTTCCTTTTATTTTATAAAAATAGTAATAATGATTTTAAAAGAGAATTAAAAGCGTTGGGCCAATTAATAATATATAAATATTAATCAAAAATATTGGAACCAATTTTATAATTATAAAATGTTTTTAATTCTAAAATAGGCTATAATTGCAATTATATGCAATTTAGTCTTTTAAATACCAAATGAATTTGTAAAAAATATAAAAAAATTAACTCAACTATATTTTGGTCTAAATAGGGGAATAAAATAGATTATTCACCAAAATTGATAGTTTTGGGAATAATTACTGATTTTTGTACCGCTAAAATGGACAATAGATTGATTTTAAATATCCATACAAATTAGGAAAAATACCAAAACACTTGGGTGTGCTTATATATGCATATATATGTTATTTTGAAAGCATTTTGAGTGTAAAAAAAATACTAACCTGTACCTCCCACATATCAGCCTAATTCGCCCTGATATTCCCAACCCGCACATGTCTACCAAACCTACAGTGCTCAACCATCCGACTATCAATCACCTGCTGCATGACAAAAGTTCCCTAGGCCTCGGCTAAATTTTGATTGCAGACCTCCAAAACAATATGCAGCCATTGTTGAACCTATTGACCAGTTGTATGAGAGACTCAAAGCTGTTGGTTATGTCACCCTCATCCCTGCTGCAACCCCTCAGAATCCTTCTAAGTGGTTTAACCCAAACAAATCCTGTGCATACCACTCTGACATGAAAGGTCACACCATCGATGAATGTCGTTCCTTGAAAGACAAGATTCAGACTTTAATTGATAACAAGATTATTGTGGCAAAGGAACCTGCTCCAAATGTCCACTATAATCCTCTGCCAGACCATAAGGGTGGAGGCATTCACATGATTGAAATAAAGGATGATTAGGATCCCGAGGGATCAATCGGGTTGATAGCAGAAGGCGATGACCCAAAGAAGCTAATAGTTACTCTTTATCCAATCATAGTCCAGATTCAGCCATTTGGGGACGCTGAGATAAATATGTCTGTGCCACTTGAGTTTGAAGCAACGTCATCTGCAAAGACACCAGCGCAAATTAAGGTCGAATTCGTATCTCCGTCAAATGCACCCACGCCGTTTGAAGTTGCAGTTTTACCATTGAACACGCTCAACTGAGTCTCACAAAAGACTATGCGAGCGTTGCAAATATAATCTGAGTATTATAGCCCAGAGTCGAACCACAGAGAACAATGTGTAGGCGATTAGGCATGTAAGAAATTTTTCGCTAGTTGCGCAATGCCAAACAGTAAGAAGTTTAGTTTGAAAAGTGTTTATTACCTAAATGCGGAAATGTAAAGTAACCTAGAAAGCAAGAAAAATGATCAATGGCTACAAGTATGGTTGCTTCGGGAATTACACTCAAGTAACGATCCAATGTATTTCACGATTTAACTATCCTTTTCATATAATTCACGCATGGTCGTTAATTAGTCGATAAATGCGCTCATAGCCTTCTCCCGAAGTACTACTCACCTATTATCAATAGATTAACGTCTATATTCATATGAAATCAATCTATTAAGGACACATTAAAATCACGACATTTTTATCTATCTCTAACAATCATGAACTCTCAATTTATCATAATTCTTTCTCAAGCAATTACAATAATCTACTAAATGCACTCTCTCAAGTTACGTTAGCTAATTTCACGATATAGTTCACTTAGATTGCACCCGGGATTTTGTTATCTCTAATCCAACCCCTAAACCTTCGGTTATGACTCTCGTCTATACTCCGGGAGTGATGTTGTTCATACAATCACCTAAATATGCACTCTCTCTCAAGAAGATACACAATAAATATGAACGGATAATTGAAGGCCCTTTCAACTATTCCACAATCAAAACATATATGAACAATTAGAGATTAAACAACCATAGATGAATGTGAACATTAAAGAACAAGAATAATTAAAGTAACAATAACTCACTTCATAAATAGATAGAAATCATTCAATACATAAGCACAACAAGGTATTTAATCCACACTTTAAACATGAATATTCCCATAAACAAGATTCAAGTGTTGGAAATAAATACTACACACTTAAATATTCAATACAAAGCAAGGAGATGAAGAAATAAACATAAATGGGTAAGAAAATCTTAACCACAACCTTCAATCTTCAAGACCCAAGTGTATGTGCAAAAACCCTAGCTTCTAAAAATGTTCTCTTAGTTCTAAGAACTGAAAATAAGCCAAAAGATCCCTAAAATGTCTGCTTGGACGAGTATAAAATGCTTTGGGGATTGGAATTTGCGAAATGTCATTTCTACCTAGGTCTGATGCCCAGAAATCGCATCTGCGAAACTATTATCGCAGAAGCGAGTCCGCAGAAGTGTACTTTACCTCGCAGAAGCTAAAATAGGATTCCATCACAACTTCGCAGAAGCGATACCCAAGTCGCAGAAGCGACAACGCAAAAGCGATCACGTCAACGCAGAAGCAAATTTCTGCTTTCCCAGCCATTTACGCGGAAGCGAAATATTTATCGCAGAAGCGTGACCGCTTCTGAGTCTTTTCCTCCGCAGAAGCGGTCCATTTTACGCAGAGGCGTGATCGCTTCTGCGACCAAAGGTCCGCAGAAGCGGAATCACTGGCAGCTTGCATGGTTTCACTCTCTTTTGGTTCAATTCCACTTCAATTCAATCCCAATCACTTCGTAGCATCATGTACCTGAAAAACTAACAACAACCAATATAAACGACCTTATTTTATAATTAAAAGGACATAAAAGCTACGGAAAAGAGTCTAGAATGAGTGGTAAAATCACCACTCATCAACACCCCCAACTTAAAGCTTTTGCTTGTCCTCAAGCAAATCAAAACCAAAACTTCAATGAGGATTCACCATTTGCAATACAAGTGGTATTGCTATTATTTACATATCCCATTCTCCAATTTAAACACCATACTAATGGATTTGGTTGGTACTAACAATTAGGCTCAAGTATGCACATCATTCCCGAATGACTCCCTCATAAAGATAAACAACTTCAACAATGTGCGAGGGAGTTTCAAAATATCAAGTGATAAAACTAAGCCTCAAAAAGCGACTCAAACTCACTAGTTCACTACAAATGCTTACTTTATTCAATTTCACCAATCTCTCTTAATTCATGTGCCCTCACAAGAAAGAAAGTCCCAAAATCACTATATTTACAATACAACATAAGGGACAAATTTTTCAAGAGCACTCACTCTCACAAAATACTTCAAGTGTTACAACATTTCATACCATAAGCTTGCCCTTATTTTAATTTATCGCTTATTCAAGAATGTTCGGTTGGAGGTCCCATAAGGACTTTTTGAGCTTGTAATGTAGGTTTCGGAACGGGTTGGATAAACATTTGGGTACAAGTGACTTCATCCTCCTTGAACACTACTCACAAGTTTCATTCTTTTTGCACTTTGATTCTCTTCAACCCACACCACCTCATTGGCAACTAGTTCCCAATATAGAATCACCTTACATACCTCTCCTATTTTAATTTTTTTTCAAGGCTCCATAATAAATATATACAAATAATTTACTTTTTTTTATACACAATTTTCTTTTGGAGCTTGAATGCGTTAATATGAACACTTTGAGGCATATGATCCTACACTCAATGTACAACCTTAAAAAAAAAAAAATTTTTACTTTCGCACCACACCCCCAACTTAGGCTTTTAGCCTCATTCTCAATGTTCAAGGAGGGACGGGTTCAAAAGAGGGAATTATTTTTCAAGAAGGTCAAAGGTTTGTAATGAGTTGGCCAAAGAAAAAGGTTTCAAGGCTCAAATAGGGTACTAGTGATATTATTTAAGCAAGGGTAGGCTTGAAAGGCTAAAGAGGTTTTCGTAAATAAACAAAGAATGCCTAAGGTCATTCCTCCAACCAAACATACTCTCATTAGCATCGAAAGACCAACCGGGCAAGTTCTAGATGATAGAAGTAAACACAAGATTTATTTCACAAACACTAACACACATGGCACATGAATTAATTAAGACGGATCAATTTCATTTTTTTATGGCATCTAGAGCAATATCGAAACTAGTGGCAAAAGAGTCACTAAAAGAGCCAAAAATTTATCACAAGAATTATTTCGGAGGGGCATTCTTAATTTACCATTTACATACAAGAGAGTAATTTTATTAGTACCAAATAATCCAAAAGCCTCATCCTAGAAAAACACAACTAATTCCCTTAAGAAAGTTGTCAATTTATCCATCGTCGGGAAAAGTCACCCGGTTCACTAAAGTGTTCCTTGGGAAAGAACCGTAGCATGAAGAAAACCCAAGGAAATTTTATTTAAGGAAATGAAAATAAAAGAAAATAAAACTACTATAAAGGATACTAAAATAAAAGAAGCTAATACTACTAAAAAGAAAAATATAAGCTAATAAGAAGAAAAATAAATAACGAAAGCAAAATAACAACACAAACATGACTAATCAAACCAAGCCCGGCAAGGGCACACAGTGTACAAAACAGCATAGTCACAAGCCCGACAAGGGCATACAGTATCCATAACATGAACATAAGCCCGGCAAGGGCACATGGTCTCAAAACATGAATACAGTACAATATCCACCCCAACTAGAATATTGCAGTGTCCTCACTGCACAATATCAAATATAAAGCATAAAAAGTTTGAGGGTCTCCCTAAGGTCTGCATCAGACTAGCAGACTGTGGGAGGACGGCTGATCAGTGCTGAGTTGTACTCGTATCTCCATCATCATCGGTATCCTCATCATCATCATCATCATCATCATCATCATCATCATCGGTACCATCACCAGTAGACTCTGAAATGAAGGAGTACTCCTCACTATCATCTTCGGCCGCCACTGGAATCTTTGCATCTGGTTTTCCCCACTTGAAGATGGCTTTGATGCCTCTCCACATTTTTATCATGAATTTGCCATTCTTCTTGTTTTTCTTCTTCTCCTTCTCAAAGTCTGACTGAAGGGTGGCATGGGCCTTGGCCAAAGTGCCATATGCTCTCTCAAGTCTAGTCACTGATGCGGTCATCTTCTCAAGAGAATCCTTCTGGCTTTTCTGCGCATCCAAGTAACTCTGCATTTTGTCCCTGGAGAAATATGAAGGCCCCGTCTAGGAGAATGAGGGCCTACTCGAAAGCTGTGATACTAACTCCCGAATAGATACAAGCTCGTAGTTTAGTATCCCGAATGGTCCCTGTGCAGCTGCCTGTGACGAGGACTCAGCAATGATGCTGACTTTTCTCTTCTTTCTCTTGACTACACTCCCCTCTCCTGTCACTCTCAAAGGATGGAAAGCTCTATCAGCAGGTAGCCACTGATCAGTGTCACGTACAACAACCTCTGCTCTAGTGCATAACTGTGTGATCAGAGAGGGGAACAGCATGCCTGCATCCTTGTCTCTCAAGTACTCCCTCATCTCTCGCTGAATATAGTATCTGACATTCACAGGAATATCGTCCAATAGACATGCAATAATCAATGCTCGAGTGTAGGAGACATCTATAACGTTTCCGCAAGGAGAGACCCTGTTGCAAAGGATGTATAGCCACATCTTTGTCTCAACAGTGAAGTCGGTTGATTTGAACCCTTTTCTCCGGTTACCCCATTTGGCTCTTAGGCTCAAAGCAACGATCTTTGAGATAAGCCATTCCCCATTTTCACAAGTATCCTTCTCCTGCACTGGCTCTATCGGATAGTTCGAAATGCCAAGGGTGTCATTTATTTGCTCAATCCTGAACCTTACCAATTTCCCTCTAATGAGTACTTGCGGGCTGTTAAAATCTGTGTGCCTGATGTTTGCATAAAACTCATGTACCCACTCCTCATTGGCTTTGCAAGGAGTGGGGATGAAGCAAGACCATCCTCATGAGTTGAGCCGGGCATAGAATTCCGGGAGTTTTTCCGCCAATTTGTCTTCATGGATGCCCTTTTCAAGAATTACCTCCTATTGACGAGCTCGTTCAAATAATGACGCTCGCATGCAGCTGACATGAAACGCGTTTCATCATATGGCTCATCAATCTCTTCTTCGATTTCTCTTTGTTGTCCGCTAGTATTTGGGTTCATTTTAAATTAAAACACCTACATAAAATCAATATAATGTCAGTCGGGCAATAGAACCATGTTAAGCAATTCAAAACACTGCAATTGAGCCAAAAAATTAGGTTGAACGGGCCCGGGAAGCCTCTGATGCAAAGCTACTGGAATCACAGAATTTTCCCAATTTTCGCTTCTGCGAAAATGAAACATAGAAGCATCGTCGCTTTTGCAAATTTCTTATCGCTTTTGCGATTTTTTTTTGCCATTTTTTTTCATTTTCGCTTCTGCAAAAATAAATCGCAGAAGCGCCGACACTTTTGAGAATTTCTAATCGCTTTTGCGATTTTCGCCATTTTTTTCATTTTCGCTTCTGCGTCTGTTTTACCACAGAAGCGGTTACGCTCCTACGAACAAGTTTTCGCTTCTGCGACTTACGTCTTCTTCTTCACTGCCCAGAAAATTTTGCAATTTTTGATCTCAAATCCAATTTTTGGCACATAATTTATACTCGAGACTTTTAAATTAGTGCAGTACATGACTTATGATTCAATTAACACCCCTTTTGTGATGCTTAGCAAAAATATTTCTTTTAAATATTATGTCGAACATCTTGCTGGCAATTTAAACTTGACCTCTTTTTGAACAATTATGGTACTGAGACTTCCCAAAAGTTGTTGTACACTAACAGCACACACAAGCCTACACTCAACCAATTTCCTCACATTCTAATACTAACCGCCCTAAAGTAAAGAAGTTGTTTAACACATCACATAAACTACAATAAAACAAATGGGGGCAGTTGGTAATGAAGAAGAAGAGAGAGAAAAAAAGGAAGAGTACATGAGGACATTACCTGATTCTTGTGCAATGAAGGAGGAATTCACAAGGAGTTTTGAAAACGTTTTTAGAGTTTTGGTGCTTTAGGGCATATTACACAGTACACAAATGTTTCTGGCAAGTGAGGCATCCAAACACGTTTTAAAACTTAAAACCTGTGCGACTTTCACTTCAGCGGAAAACTACCGCTTCTACGGTTCCGCTTAAACGAAAGCCGGACCGCTTCTGCGTCATTTTCTGCTTTGGCGACTCTTCCATCGCTTCTGCAATACCGCTTAAGCGAGATAAGTTCCGCAGATGCGGTTTTGCCAGAGATTTGCTGCCCATTTTTGCAGCTACTGGTTTTGGCCCTCCGGGTCACTCCGACTTGCTCAAATCAACTCCAAAAACTCCAAAACTTGGCAGATTAGTCAAAAATAATATTCTAAGCTATTCCAAAAAATAAAATTTCAAAAACGGCTAAAAAAATTTTGAAAAACGATGGGTTGCCTCCCACCAAGCGCCGCATTTAACGTCGTGGCACGACGCAAACAACATTACCACTTTTCTCGCCACTTGGATGATATGAATTGGGCACCTAGCTTAGAATCAAGCTTGTGACCATGAGAGATGGGGGGTGGTAAGTTCATGACCGAGCCAATTCTTAAAATTTTCATTTTTCACTTCTTGGCTCTTAAGTGAGGAATGTCATTTTGTTTTCTTATTTCCTCAAAGTGTAAAATGTATGGCATGAGTTTTTCTTCCTCGCAATCCTCTATTGACTCGTGTAGTTCAAATCCCGTATCACCACACAATTCCAACATTGAAAAATGTTTGGAATGTAACCTCAAACCTTCACTTTGCAATTTTTCTTGGACTTTGACATCCTCATTTTCCCCCGAACTAGAGTCAATCTCAACCACATTTGCATTTATACCGGTTGACTCTAATTCCATATTTTTCTTGGCATCATTAGTACTCATGGAGTCGGTTGGAGGATGTTCAATTCTTGACTCCTTAAAGTAAAGCTCACTTTCATCCTCGGAGTTGGACTCTTCATGGCTTTTATCCGCACACTCAATTTGTTGGGCATAGTGAGCCTCAACCAAAATTTGCATTTGATCTTCCAAAGTGCGNGGCTTTTTGAGCCATTGAGGCTTCGATCATTTCATCCATTTGTGAGTGCAACCTTTCAAGTGCTAAATCATTTTGGAGACTAGTCTCCAAAATATATTCCAAGGCATTTTGCTCCTTGTTTCCTTTTTCAAGTAGACACTCCAACATGAGCTTGAACTCTCTATTTTGGCCATTCTCCACTTCTTCCATCTCCATAGCCCTATAATTCTCATCAAAACAAGTAGATTCATCATAGTAGGGGCTTGGGGAAGGGAAGGACAAATATGCACAATAATCCCAATGACCATTTTTTCCACCACACTTATCACAAATACTCCACTCATGGGTTTGAAATTGTGCGCACAATCCACCCCCAGGAGAATTTAAACAATTTTGCCACGAGTGTGGTCCTCCACAATAAGGACACGGATCATCAAAGTATGAACAACTACCATCCGATCAATTTCCATTATATGATGCCATTTTTTTTTCAAAAATAAGAAAATAAACAAGAAACAAACAATAAAAATAGACCAAGGTAAGAAAAATTAATTACACAAATATTCACAAGTTTGGACCAAAGCACTTTCGCTTACTTCTCAAACAACCTAAATTACGCCAAATTGCTCCCCGGCAGCGGCGCCAAAATTTGATCACGCTCAACTGAGTCTCACAAAAGACTATGCGGGCGTTGCAAATATAATCTGAGTATTATAGCCCAGAGTCGAACCACAGAGAACAATGTGTAGGCGATTAGGCATGTAAGAAAATTATCGCTAGTTGCGCAATGCCAAATAGTAAGAAGTTTAGTTTGAAAAGTGTTTATTACCTAAATGCGGAAATGTAAACTAATCTAGAAAGGAAGTAAAATGATCAATGGCTACAAGTATAGTTGCTTTGGGAATTACACTCAAGTAACGATCCAATGTATTTCACGATTTAACAATCCTTTTCATATAATTCACTCATGGTCGTTAATTAGTCGATAAATGCGCTCATGGCCTTCTCCTGAAGTACTACTCACCTATTCTCAATAGATTAACGTCTATATTCATATGAAATCAATCTATTAAGAACGCATTAAAATCACAACATTTTTATCTATCTCTAACAATCATGAACTCTCAATTTATCATAATTCTTTCTCAAGCAATTACAATAATCTACTAAACGCACTCTCTCAAGTTACGTTAGCTAATTTCACGATATAGTTCACTTAGATTGCACCCGGGATTTTGTTATCTCTAATCCAACCCCTAAACCTTCGGTTATGACTCTCGTCTATACTCCAGGAGTGATGTTATTCATACAATCACCTAAATATGCACTCTCTCTCAAGAAGATACACAATAAATAGGAACGGATAATTGAAGGCCCTTTCAACTATTCCACAATCAAAACATATATGAACAATTATAGAATAAACAACCATAGATGAATGTGAACATTAAAGAACAAGAATAATTAAAGTAACAATAACTCACTTCATAAATAGATAGAAATCATTCAATACATAAGCACAACAAGGTATTTAATCCACACTTTAAACATGAATATTACCATAAACAAGATTCAAGTGTTGGAAATAAATACTACACACTTAAATATTCAATACAAAGCAAGGAGATGAATAAATAAACATAAATGGGTAAGAAAATCTTAACCACAAGCTTCAATCTTCAAGATCCAAGTGTATGTGCAAAAACCCTAGCTTCCAAAAATGTTCTCTCTAGTTCTAAGAACTGAAAATAAGATCCCTAAAATGTCTGCTTGGACGAGTATAAAATGGTTTGGGGATTGGAATTTGCAAAATGTCAATTCTACCCAGGTCTGAAGCCCAGAAATCACATCTGCGGAACTATTCTCGCAGAAGCGAGTCCGCAGAAGCGTACTTTACCTCACAAAAGCGAAAATAGGATTACATCACAGCTTCGTAGAAGCGATACCCAAGTCGCAGAAGCGACAACGCAAAAGCGATCACGTCAACGCAGAAGCGAATTTCGGGTTTCCCAACCATTTACGCGGAAGCAGAATATTTATCGCAGAAGCGTGACCGCTTCTGCGTCTTTTCCTCCGCAGAAGCGAAAATGCTCGATCCATGCATAAATCGTAGAAGCGGTCCATTTTACGTAGAGGCGTGATCGCTTCTGCGCCCAAAGGTCCGTAGAAGCGGAATCACTGGCAGCTTGCATGGTTTCACTCTCTTTTGGTTCAATTCCACTTCAATTCAATCCCAATCACTTCGTAGCATCATGTACCTGAAAAACTAACAACAACCAACATAAACGACCTCATTTTATAATGAAAAGGACATAAAAGCTATGGAAAAGAGGTTAGAATGAGTGGTAAAATCACCACTCATCAACCACCCAAGGCACATGCTCCGTTCGGAGTAAGGATAGCTGCGCCGATCCCAGTGGCGATGTCGACCATGACACCATTCCATACAGAGGATGTACCTTGGGACTATACAACTGTAGCAAGAAGTAAATGCAAGGTTAGGTTTGAAGAAACTATTGCGGCACAGGGTATGACAAGAACTGGTAGAGTCTATACCCTGAGCATCTAGATGAGTCAAACAAGCAGGCCTCCAACCATCCACCTATCATTAAGATAGGTCAAGGCGACCTCTAGAGGAAAATACAGGCTAAGGAATACTCGGTCATCGACCAGTTGAACAAAACACTGGCGCAAATCCCATTCTTGCTTTGCTACAAAATTCCGAGGCACACAAGAACGCACTGGTAAAGTGTTGAGTGAAGCATATGTACCAAGCAACATCACTGGTGGAGAAATGGATAACATGGTAGGACAACTATTGGAAAGCCATAAGATCATTTTTCATGAGGATGAGCTGCCACCTGAAGGGCTGGGGCACAACAAGGCACTGCACATCACCGTGCAATACGAGGACTATTTTATCACCAGAATCCTGATCGATAGAGGGTCCAGTATCAACATCTGTCCACTGGTAACACTCAATAAGTTGGGTAAAGGACTGCATTAGATAAAGGACGGAGCTATCAATGTGAAATCCTTCGACGGTTCCCAAAGGTCCACCATTGGGGAGATTAGTCTATGCTTGCAAATGGGTCCAACATGGTTCGACATTTATTTCCAGGTGATAGATGTGCCAACATCTTACAACCTGCTATTGGGATGACCATGGATTCATGCTACTGAGGTCATAGCATCAACACTGCATCAGGTTGTAAAGTCCGAATAGAACCGGCGCAAATCTCCATTCTTGCTTTGCTACAAAATTCCGAGGCACACAAGAACGCACTGCTAAAGTGTTGAGTGAAGCATATGTACCAAGAAACATCACTGGTGGAGAAATGGCTAACATGGTAGGACAACTGTTGGAAAGCCATAAGATCACTTTTCATGAGGATGAGCTGCCACCTGAAGGGCTGGGGCACAACAAGGCACTGCACATCACCGTGTAATACGAGGACTATTTTATCACCAGAATCCTGATCGATAGAGGGTCCAGTATCAACATCTGTCCACTGGTAACACTTAAGAAGTTGGGTAAAGGACTGCATTAGATAAAGTACGGAGCTATCAATGTGAAATCCTTCGACGGTTCCCAAAGGTCCACCATTGGGGAGATTAGTCTATGCTTGCAAATGGGTCCAACATGGTTCGACATTTATTTACAGGTGATAGATGTGCCAACATCTTACAACCTGCTATTGGGATGACCATGGATTCATGCTACTGGGGTCATAGCATCAACACTGCATCAGGCCGTAAAGTCCGAATGGAACAGGCGCAAATCTCCATTCTTGCTTTGCTACAAAATTTCGAGGCACACAAGAATGCACTGCTAAAATGTTAAGTGAAGCATATGTACCAAGCAACATCACTAGTGTAGAAATGGCTAACATGATAGTACAAGTGTTGGAAAGCCATAAGATCACTTTTCATGAGGATGAGCTTCCGCCTGAAGGGTTGGGGCACAACAAGGCACTGCACATCACCGTGCACTGTGAGGACTATTTTATCACTAAAATCCTGATCGATGGAGGGTCTGGTCTCAACATCTGTCCACTAGTGACACTCAAGAAGTTGGGTAAAGGACTGCATTAGATAAAAGACGGAGCTATCAATGTGAAATCCTTCGACGGTTCCCAAAGGTCCACCATTGGGGAGATTAGTCTATGCTTGCAAATGGGGCCAACATGGTTCGACATTTATTTTTAGGTGATAGATGTGCCAACATCTTACAACCTGCTATTGGGACGACCATGGATTCATGCTACTGGGGTTGTAGCATCAACACTGCATCAGGCCGTAATGTCTGAATTAAACCACCAGGAGGTGATCATTCATGGCGACGATAGCAACCCAATATATAGTCACCAGACCATTCCGTCAATCGAAGGAAGAAGGAAGCTAGGTGGAGAGACTTACCACCATATTGAACGGGTAAATACTGTTGACAAAGACAAATAATAGGATAAAAAAATCAAGAACATACTGAATTGGAGTGGGTACAAACCTGGTAAGGGGCTCGGAAAGAACCTCCAAGGAATCGCTAAGCCCATAAAGCTCAAGAAACATGTCACTACTTTTGGTCTGGGAAATGAGTACACCTAGGAAGAATTCAACAACTGGTCAACACTACGACGTGGTCCTTACTATCCATTGGAGCAGCCAATACCGCATTTGGAGCAGACTTTTCAACAGGCCAATATTGTTTACGGGTCAGGCGAAGAAGAAGCACTTGCAGCAGTAAATAAATTGTTCCTAGAAGACAATGACATGGACTGTTGTGTTGTTCTCGAGGAGGAGGGGGAGGAAGGCCCTTCCATACAGGCTGTAAGAGGAGGGGCACGCCTCAATAACTGGACCATCAAGATAACTAGAGCCCGACGAGCCTCGGGGTAGCAAGGCTAAAACAAGCACCGTTTTATTTGTTAAAAGATTTTATTTTTTGCATATTTTCAATTCCCGCAATAAGATCTCCAATGTTCAAAACGATTATGCAATTTATCAAAGCATTTTTCTTATGAATCAACACTCATTATGATCTTTCTCTCATTACTTCTTATACAACATTACTATTACTTATCTTGATGAACCAATGATTGTGACATGCAATAAGACAACGCAACAAACGGATATAGATTAAGAAGAAGATGACATACTAGAAGAGATTGTTAAAGAAGTTGAGAATTTTTAAAACATACCTAAATCCAACCTTGACAAGACCGAGATTGTTAACCTGGGAGATACAGAAAACGTCAAGGAAACACGAATCATTGTTCACTTATTGCTATCAGAAAAGAAGGAATATATAGATTTTCTAAAGGAATATGAGGATATGTTTGCCTAGTCATACGATGATGACTGGTCTGAGTACATCTATTGTGGCTCACAAACTACCAATCGATCCAACATGTCCGCCGGTAAAGCAAAAGCTCAGAAAGTTCAAGCTTGATATAAGTTTGAAAATCAATGGAAAAGTCACCAAGCAAGTCAAAGCTAAGGTTCTCAGGGTAGTAGAATACCCGACATGGTTAGACAACATCGTGACAGTACCAAGAAACAACGGGAGGGTCAGAGTCTGTGTCGACTACCGTGATCTCAATCAGTCCAGTCTGAAAGACGACTTCCCTTTGCCAAATATACACATTCTGATCGATAATTGTGCCAAGCATGAATTACAGTCATTCGTAGATTGCTTCGTTGGTTATCATCAGATCTGGATGGATGAGGAATATGCTGAGAAAATAGCTTTTATTACACCGTGGAGAATGTACTATTATAAGATGATGTCGTTTGTGGTTAAAGAATGTAGGAGCCACCTACATGAGGGCCATGACTACCATTTTCCATGATATGATATACAAGGAGATAAAAGTATACGTGGATGACGTTATCATCAAGTCCAAGAAAGTTACTAATCACATGGGAGATTTGAGGAAGTTCTTCAATAGATTACGGAGGTACAACCTAAAACTGAATCCCGCGAAGTGCGCATTTGAGGTTCCTGCTGGAAAATTACTTGGGTTTATTGTGAGTCGCCGAGGAATAGAACTGGATCCATCAAAAGTCAAATCTATTCAAGAATTACCACCACTAAGGAACAAGAAGGACGTGATGAGTTTCTTGGGAAGACTCAACTACTTCAGCCGGTTCACAGCACAATCTACAATTATTTGTAAGCCAATCTTTAAGATGTTGAAGAAGGACGCCACTACCAAATGGAGTGATGACTGCCATAAAGCTTTGGGCAGAATCAAGGAATACCTGTCAACACCACCAATCTTGGTCCCCTCCGAGCTAGGTAGACCCCTATTACTCTACCTTGCAGTATTGGATGGAGCGCTCGGTTGTGTTCTGGGGCAGCATGATGAAACAGGGAGGAAAGAGCAGACCATCTATTACCTCAATAAAACGTTCACCCCGTACGAGTCCCGGTACTCTCTGATAAAACACATATGTTATGTTTGACTTGGGTAGCTCAGAAGCTGAGGCACTATTTCTATGCCTATACCACGTATCTCATATCAAGGATGGATCCTTTGAAGTACATCCTTCAGAAGCACATGCCCACTAGCAAGCTCTCCAACTAGCAAATCCTGTTGAGTGAGTTCGACATTGTTTACGTAACTCAGAAAGGGATCAAGGAACAGGCACCAGCGGATCACCTTGCTGAAAATCCCATGGATGGAGAATATGAACCCTTGAAAACATATTTTCCTGATGAAGAGGTATAATTCATAGGATAAGACATTGTATAATCTATGACGGTTGGAGAATGTTCTTCGATGGAGCAGCAAATTTCAAAGGAGTTGGCATAGGAGCAGTCCTAGTATCAGAAACCGGTCAACATTATCCGATGTCTGCCAAACTCAGATTCCCCTGCACCAACAATATGGTCGAATAGGAAGCCTGCATTTTAGGGCTTAAAACGGCTATCGACATGAACATTCAACAGTTGCTAGTGATCAAAGATTCATACCTACTTATACATCAGGTCCAAGAAGAATGGGCAACCAAGAACTCCAAGATACTCATGTATCTGCATCATGTACAGGAATTGAGAAAGAGGTTCACAAAGACAGAATTCCAGCATGTCCCTAGAATCCAAAATGAGTTCGCAATGCATTGGCTACCCTATCATCCATGATACATCATCTAGACAAAACTTTCATTGATCCCATTCCAGTAAAGATCCATGATCAACTTGCTTACTGTGCCCATATCGAAAAGGAAGAAGATGGAAAGCCTTGGTTTCATGATATCAGGGAATATTTAACAAAAGGATAATACCCAGAGCTTGCAAATCATATTCAGAAACGCACACCTCAGAGATTGTCCAACAACTTCTTTCACAGCGGAGGAATCCTGTATAGGAGGACTCCTCATTTAGGACTATTAAGGTGTGTCGACTCAACGGAATCCCAAGCTACTAGAGGAAATTCATGTTGGGACATGCGATCCACAAATGAATGGCTTTGTATTGGCAAAGAAGATACTCCGAGCTGGTTACTTTTGGATGACTATGGAGACGGACTGCATCCATTATGTCCGAAAATGCCACCGTTGTCAGATACATGTATACATGATAAATGTACCTCCAAACAAGCTCAATGCTACAAGCTCACCATGGTTGTTTGTCGCCTTGGGAATGGATCTCATTGGACCAATTGAGCCTGTAACATCTAACGGACACAAGTTTAACCTAGTGGCCATCAACTATTTCACCAAATGGGTTGAAGCAGCGTCTTACAAAGCAGTGACTAAGAAAGTCATGACAGACTTTGTCCGCGACCGCATTGTTTGTCGATTCGGGATTCCAGAGTCAATAATTACTAATAATGGCTCCAACTATAACAATGAATTGATGAAAGCTATGTATGAAACATTCAAGATCAAAAACAAGAATTCCACAGCCTACAGACCTCAGATGAATGGAGCCGTAGAATCCGCCAATAAGAATATCAAGAAGATATTGAGAAAAATGATAGACAAGTATAAATAGTGGTATCAGAAGTTATCATTTGCTTTACTGGGATATCGCACCATAGTTCACACATAAACCGGGGCAACCCCTATATGTTGGTTTTATGGTACAAAGGCTGTCATTCCCGCTGAGGTAGAAATTCCTTCCCTAATGCTCATACAAAAAGTTGAGCTCGACGATGTAGAGTGGGTGAAAAGTCGTTATGAGAAACTAGCTCTTATAGACGGAAAGAGAATGAATGCAATTTTCCATGGTCAACTCTATTATAACAGAATGTCCAGAGCCTTCAACAAAAGAGTCAAGTCGAGACAGTTCACACCGGGCAGTTGGTGTTAAAGAAAAATTTTTTGCATCATGATGAAGCTAAGGGGAAGTTCGCTCCCAACTGGTAGGGTCCATACATGGATCACCGGGTTCTAACAAGAGAAGCCCTCATACTTGCAGAAATGGACGGAGAAGGCTGGCCGAAGCCGATCAATTCAGATGCAGTCAAACGTTACTATGTGTAATCTTTATGCTTCCCTTAAATGATGTAATTGAACTACGTCTGAACTGATTGCCATTTAAGAGGGGATACGTAGGCAGCCCTATGGGTTCGGTCACAGTTTAATAAAATTTCATTTCCCCGCAATTGGAAACTGGGCAAAATTTTGAGGAGGACCCTCAAAATTCCGAAGTAATTTCAGTCGATCGTAGAAGCATCAACACATTAAACTGGGGCATAATTTTGAGGAAGACCTTCAAAATTCCATAGCAAAAGAGGTTGTAATGTCCCGAACCACGTCATAGTCATCGGTTCATCTAAAAATTATTATAATATGTCAAGTTTTTACAAAATTATGCATATTACTGAAATTGCTTTATTTAGAAACACTACCCCAATGATACGTACAGTGTCACCAGATCAAAGTCGAGTAGGTCAATCAGAGCCAGCGGGGATAGAAACTAACCTTCCCCCTTTACAAAACTCATGATTTTTCTTCGGATGCACGCACTTGAATTGTGAAATCATCAAACATAATATTCACTCACGAGACAAACATTGTTCAGGGATACAACTCTCAGAACCGTCGCACTTACCCACATTTTCTATCCAGACACGCCAGTGACATTCCTTGTGTCATAAGGTCCCCCACCGTCATAATATCGCAATCTGCTATCAACTAAGAGAGATATATTACCATCTGCCATTTTTATTTCTTTCATAAGGTTATCATTCTGCCTTCTGAGACTAAACGTCGTCTCTATCTACATTTTTTGCAATGCTAAGGCTACCATTCTACCTTCCGAGACAAAATGTTGTCTCTATCTACATTTTCTGCATTGCATAAGGCTACCATTCTGCCTTCCGAGACTAAACGATGTCTCCATCTTCATTTTTTGCATTGTATAAGGCTACCATTCTACCTTCTGAGACTAAACGATGTTTCCATCTATATTTTCTGCATTGCATAAGGCTACCATTCTGCCTTCTTAGGCTAAACATTATCTCCATCTGCATTTTCTGCATTGCATAAGGCTACCATTCTGCCTTATGAGACTAAACGATATCTCTATCTGCATTTTCTACATTGAATAATGACATAGGAATTACTTGTTTGTTGTGATTTTTCTTTTCTTTTTCTTTCTCTTCTTTTCTTCTTTTTGTTGTTTTTCTTCTCTTTTTCTCTTTTTTTTCTTTTTCTTTTCATTCTACCCTTTCTCTTTTCATTCTTTTCTTTCTCTTTTTCTCTTTTTCCTTTACTTATCTTTTGCGCTTGCGTTGCTGAACTTTGCTACTAATTCCAAAAGAGGAATATGAAAGAAAATAAATAAGGCTCAAAGGGGTAACAAATGATAAAGTGTTTAGATAGTAGAATAAAATGTCTTCGTCATTCCAATCTTCAAAGCACGCAAAATGCAAACGACACAATTAAACAAACCAAAGAAATCACACATAATATCTTTTGGCTGCATCAGAATTGATAGCCATATCCACACATTTGTCTTCTACATTTGTTAAATACAAAGCACCATTGGACATCACTCTCATTCTCATTACCACGAACGCCCCCTGTCAATTTGGGCAAACTTGCATTTAGCTTCAGCCCTATGCGGCATGATGCATTTCAATAGGGTTTCTTATGTTCTATCTGCCCCAGTTTCACATAATTCGGGCTTGAAGTGATCTCAAAATGCTTTTACTTATTTCCCTCAAATGTTCCTATCATCTTCAAAAAAATTTCATTATTTCATGGCTAAACTGACTTTTTAAGACCAGGCTCAGAATTACGCATGCATGTCATGTCACTAGAGTCAACAAGAAAGGAATTGTAAAAAGAAAAGAGCACTAAACAAAAATGACTAGAAATAACAGAAAACGGAAAATTAGATTAGATAGATGGTGAAAGGGTTTGAACAACAAAACAAGCAAGCTAAACTGGGTCACAAACCTGGGACAAACTAAGACAACACTACACGAGCTACTACGACTAAACAAATGGGGCAAAATAAAAGGATAGAAGGGTTTCAGTCACAAGACAATATCTAGATTATAATCCTGAAAATAACCCGGACAACAACACTGACAACAAAATAAACTGCCAAGACTCCTCCCCAGCTAGCCAAGAGATGGAACGTCTTTCCAATTACCAAGCACAACATCTTAGCCACTGAGTTTCACATCAATATTTCCAAGACCATTACCAACTTCAACATTATCAACTTTAGTCAACAAGTTCCCAAGAGGATTCGCATGCTTCCTGTCACTATCATTGACCACAATTACCCCTTCTTGAATCATTCTTTCTATTTCCCTTTTCAAAGAGCGACAATATTCAATGCTATGCCCTTGAACATTAGAGTGGTACATGCATCGTACAGTAGGATCAAAGCCTTTTGTGTATGGGTCTGGAGTATAGCCGAGGAGCGGCTCAATCAGGACAGAATGCTTTAACTTTTCAAACAAACTTGTGTAGGATTCTCCGATGGGGGTGAAATTATATTTTTGCCTTTGTTTCCCTCCATGCCTCAGTTTTCTAGGATTGTTGGATGCTTGAAAATGCTGTAAAGGCACACGAGAATTTTGTGATACTGGTGCTCGCCCTAGGGAGTGACCTAGTGGTTTGACAGATGACCGGATGTTGTTTGGCGGATAATACTAGGGTGAATTATATGGATTTTGGGGATGTTCATGGGGTTGGTATTGAGGCTGAAAGCATTTAGCAAGAACGACCACTGGACCCTGTCGTTGACAGAGGGAGTGACCTAGTGGTTAGACAGATGACCGGATGTTGTTCGGCAAATAATACTAGGGTGGATTATGTGGAGTTTGGGGATGTTCATGGGGTCGGTATTAGGGCTGAAAGCGTTTAGCAAGAACGACCACTAGACCCTGTCGTTGGCGGGGCTCAGCAACATTTTTTCTATTAATGGGAGGACTATCCCAAGCAACTTGTTCGTTCCATCTGAGCCAAAAATCCCTAAAACTTTCCTTGGGTTTCTTCTCTATTTGAGATAGATAGGATCGGTCTGGGACAATGTCTATATTGTACTAAAAGTGCCGCACAAAATCTTGTGCCACGTCACCCAATGTATGCCACTTACCGACATCTTGACGATTATACCATTCCAAAGTTGCCCCAGTCAAGCTCTTACTGAAATATGCCATCAACAAATCATTTTTCTCGCCGGCACTTATCATTTTATTGCAATAACCCCTCAGATGGGCTACCGGATCTCCACCCCTATCATACAAGTTAAACTTTGGCACTTTAAACCTCGCAGGCAGGCGAACGTCAAGGAACGTACACAACTCTTTGCAAGACATGCTAACCTGGTATCCCGTCCCTTGCATGTTCTTTAAAGATTGTTCTATGCTTTTCAGCTTCCCGGATATCTCATCTTGCTCTTCTTTTCCTGTAACCTTTTCATTTTCTGCATGAATCTCATCCCGAGGGCTCTTCTTGTATGAATCAAGAACCTTGTGGGTAACCTCTGAGGGGTAATATTGGGCATCATGAGCTTTGAGTGGGTTATTCATTGTTGGTAATGGTGGATATGATAGGAGGGTAATTTTGGGGAGAGGTAATTGGAGGAAGAGTGATGGAGATACTAGGATGGTTGGGAAAGCTGTGATAAACATGTGGATCTGGAGAATACGGGGGATCATCTGGCCCTATGACCGTAGCTTGGGTAAGGGTAGCATCTAAGAAGCTAGGTGGTGGTGGGGGTGGTTCTTTACCAGTCATCCAGGCCTGATACATGTCCATCATGTGTTGTCTTAACATCCTTACCTCATCAGCCAAACCAGTGTCATGTTCAACCAACTACTTTCGGGCACCGGTATCAACCAACCCAGTTTTGTTGTTGTCCTCCATTGTCTTCTGACTTTATGTTGTGGAGAGGAGTTACTACTTCGGGAACAAAAAACCAACCACCTTTCTGCTGTGAAGATATCAAAAGGAAAAAAATGGGGGCTTCCCTTGAGCGTTAGGGCTTTTAACAGATAGGCAACCGCATATTGGGGATGCAATGCACCCAAGCAGTTAACCATTTATATTATGCATTTGATCTTTTGCTTACGTCATCCCGGCTTGCCCTAATTACCATTTGCAACTTCTTCTTCTCTCTTTTTATTTTGACTGACCGGTGTTCTATAATCTCTCATTTCCCTCTTTGGTTTTGCCATTGTTTCCTTCCCATGGTTTTTTGTTTTCTCTCTCTCTTTCTTTTTTTTTCTCTCTTGTTTTTCCCCTCTCTTTTTTCCCTCTTTTTTCCTCTTTTTTTTTTGCTTTTGGTTATGATCGAATCCTATGGAGATTGCCTACGTATCATGACCCCGCATGAATCAGACTAAGCATAGTTCTTGGTGATAAGTGTAAAAATAAATAATAAAAATATTTTGGGATTTTCAAATTTTCATAAAATAAAAACTATTTGGTTACAATGACTCATCCTATCATAAAACTAACAGACTCGAAAGGGAAACTAAAAGACTCCAACAGAAAGAAAATATAGACTCGAGTAAAAATCATGAAACATCAATGCCTCAAATGATCGTGGGGCCCGTGGGACATCATTCGGTCTCACCACTGCAGCGAAGCAAGTGGTACGAGTCATGTCCTCACATGCTTGGAATTTCTTGACAATGTAATCGGCAATGGCTCTGACCCTCTCTCGAATTTTACCCTTTTCCTGAAGCAGATGCCCGACCTGCTGATTCCGGGCTTCCAACACCTGAGTGTCATGATGGTTTTAATTTTGCAATTGTTGTATTTCTTCTTCCTTTTGAGCCATCAAATCATAACAGTGTTCCCTATCAGCTTTAAAGTCCTTGGCCTGCTTGGCTGCCTCATTCTCGAGGGTAGTTACTTTTCTCTTCAGATTGGTGATTGTCCCTTCGTATTTTCTTTTCATTTGTTGCATACATTGTGCCCGCCCTTCTGCACTCTTTGCCAGTCTAACCCGGACTTTTGCTAGATTGACGTCAGACTTCTCTAGGTCATCTTGACACTCAAGTGCTTTCTTTCTCAAACTGCTTATAAGCCTTTCATCCTCTCAGCTTCTTTCTAGGTTTCTAGCAACTATTATCATTTTCTGGATTTGAGCTTTGAGGGCTTTGTTTTCCTGAGTTAGCTTTTTCTTTTCCCCTTCATCTGCGGTGGCTTACAAACCATTCTCAAACTGAAGATCCCTGACTTGCCTTTCTAACTTGCTTATTGTAGCTTTGTACTCGTTTTCTTTGGTCAACAAATCCCATTGAACCTATGCTCCGTCGGTGAATTGTTGGACATGGGGCCTCTTTGCGGGCCGTTCGGGCTCTTGATGGACTCGAGATCTTTTACCATACCAAGCAGTGTAACTAGTCTCCAACTCGCCTCTGGATAGATCTCGTACTTGAGTCTTAGGCTCTAAGAACCTGCACTGATGCCAAATCTGACGTACTTTTTCTTCTGGGAAGGCGGCTTTTGGTTCCAACTCAATAACCTGCCGACTCAAATCCTCATCGTGTGGGATAGTCTGGTATCTGCCTAGATGACATAGAACTCTATGCGAAGCGTAAGGATGAATACTCCGAAGACCCATCAATAGAAGAAAACACACTTCGACCGACATATAAATGACTTCATCGACCAAGAGCCAACCGAATGTCCATTCGATCTTTTTCGCAGTCAAGGATCTCAAGTGGGCATACCATGCTTTTGTACCATCCGGGAACTTATAACCCTCTACCCGCCTTTCATTTTTTTTAATGCATTCGAGGCTAGTCATGCCACAATTCAAGTATCCGGGATGGTGGCAAAGGTGTTCCTCCATCCATAGTTGTAGCATCATGTTGCACCCTTCAAAGAGCTTTCCTCCTTCTCGGCAGAGGGTAAGGGCTCGGTAAATCTCTGCCAAGATCAGTGACGCGATGGTCCTATTTGCCTTTTTCAATATGAAGTCAGCTATCCCCACAAGCCCCAACTCTATGTTCCCGTCTTTTCTGAGGCAAATCAAAATACCTAGGAACGCCACTATAAAAGCTAATCATCTTCGAGCTTCCCACTTGTCTTTGTTTCCCGAGTGAGTAAGATCGGTATCTGGCATCTTGAAGCCACGGGTATTCCTGTAATGTCGGACAGAAAGTAGAAGGTACAGAATCCTTTGGCCAAATTTCCGTCTCGGATTTCCCAACTGATGCTTAACAGGTCCAAACACTACTAAAAAAACTAGGGTTTAGTGATGGACAAAATCTGTAGCTAAACAGAAAAATTTGTCGCTAATCTCATTTAGCGATGAATTATCAAAATATTCTGCTAGCAACGAGCATTTTAGCGACAGATTAGCGACGACGTTCGCAACTAATTCCAGTTTTTTTGTAGTGAAACATTTGTGAGGGGTTACTGTTCTAGGTGCCACCGGGTATTGATTTCTAAGATTCCAATTGAAACTGGCATAGCCCGCTATCTCTTCAAGCGTAGGAGTTAACTCGAAATCAGCAAAGTGGAATACATTATGTGATGGGTCCCAGGGGGGTATTAAGGCCTCAATTATATCCCTTATCGGCTTAACCTTCAAGAGCCCGACAAGACCACCCAACGCATTTGTCACAACTTTTCTGTTATATTCCCCCAAATCATGCCACCACATATGTAGCTCCAACGGGATCTCCTCGCGGACTGAGAAAGGTTCATTTTGAGTTGTGCTCATCCTGCACATTTATTAGGGTGGTTTTAATTAAAAGAAAATTATGACTCATTTTGACTCCCGAAAAGGTAACCACTTTTTTTCAAAATTTCATGAAAATATCCGGCTTTGCCAATACAGCCTTTCAGCACTTCGAAGACAATGATTTTAAGGTTGTGTTGACTAACCGGCCAAATCCTTAAAAATGACCAAAGGCGGATGTTCTTGCAAAAATAGCCTTCTGGTGCCCTTTTGAGGGACATTCGGCTATTTTTGACAAGAATGGCATCACCTCGCTTATTTGCAATAAAATAAAAATTTTGTTCTTTTTGGGATATTTTTACAAAAAGGAAGTTGGACCCTATGGGGGTTGCCTACGTATCCCACATCCGGTGAGAATCAAAGCATAGTTCGGGCAAATAAAATAAAACCAACTATTTTTTAAAACAAGATTTTCTCTTTTTCCCCTTTTCTTTCATTTGTTTCAAAAAATTCGGCAGAGTTTCAGCACCTTTTGGACATTGGTTTTTCAATACAGGTAATTATCTCCCTTAACCCTCACACTGCTATTTTCTTTTCCCAACTTTCTCTTATTATTCAAAAGCCGATCAGCATGCAAATCCGAAGCAAATAAATGCACAAGTAGCAAGTAAGATGCATCAAGATGGTCTTTTTTATTTTTGGTACACCTGTCCTAGACAAACTCAATCCCTGTGTTGAGTCTCCAAAGTCAAATGCACGTTGCAAACAAACGTTCTTACTAGAGATCCGACATGAGGTCTTGTTGTACTAGGTTTAAAATCTAGGTTTATTGTTCTAGACTGGCTTACCCGAGCAGACAACTCAAGCCGGGGGGGGGGGGGGGGGCAGCGTATCGGGAATATAGAAGCTTCACCGGCTTTGCAACTTTTCCGAACCTCGTTCTAAAATTTGGGATATGACTCTAACAGAAGAGAAGCTACACAAAGTGCACCCTTATCAAATGATTTAGATGGCTCAGAGATAGGATGGATTCGTAACAATTTATATACAGTCCAATAATATCAAAGCGGTAAAAACAATATTTAGCACATTAAGCCCAAACATGTTATAAAACCAGATAATAAATAAAGTCAAATATAAAAATTATTCCAAGCTCGAATTCTTGAACCCTGAACCAGAGATTCTAGTTTCTTTTCCCCATCAAAGTCGTCAGAGCTGTCACACCTCCTTTTTTCTGCCCCCGGAAGGGCATAAAGGAGTTTTTCCAATTAAAGGACAATCAAAACGGGATTGTTTATTTAGAAACAGAGTTGCCATTTGGGATAATTTATGGTGTCCCAAGTCACTGGTTTAGAATCTCGAATCGGGGAAAAGATTGACTCTGTTTTATAGTCCGCGAACACAGAAATTCGAATAAGAAATTCTATTAACCTGGGAGAAGGTGTTAGGCATTCCTGGGTTCCGTGGTTCTAGCACGGTCGCTCAACTGTTCTTTTTTGGCTCAATTATCTGATTGTAGAACACTTTTAAACCTATGTGAATTTTAACTTTAAACCTCTTTTATTCATTTTTAGGAAGATTTTAACGTTATACAAAATACGTCTTTGGGTCATGCCACATGAAATGTACCTGCGATCCGCAACATATTCTGTTTAATGTTGTTGAGATTTGGATTTGGGTCACATGAAATGCACATCCGAGTTTAAGGAAGTTAATTGTTAAAACAACGCACCTACAACAACTACGCGTTTTTAACTTTGCGAGGGCCATGGAAAATTCGTTAAATGGCGCGACTCGATTTCTAAAAAGCAAACACATTAATTAAATGAGGGCCGTGCATTTAAGATTTTTATTTGGCACGGCACACCTCGATTCCAATTTTTAAAGAGGATTCAAATTAAATTTTGGAGGGCCATAAGCTATTTGTGTTTCCTAATATAGCACACCTGTCAACTACTTTTGAAAATACAATTAATTAACTAGAGAAAATTTGCGAAACTTTTACTTATTTAAAGAAAATCTCAATCCTACTGGCTGATTAGCAATCACCAAATTGAAGGGCCATAATTGTTCATTTAGCTAGTGTGGCAACCTCAACCCTTTTTTAAAGAATATAATTAATTATAAAAAAACATAGGAGTTCAGAATATATTTTGTGCTAAAAGCCCGAACGAAATTTGTTGTTAACAACCAAACAAACGAGGGAATTGGGCTAGCAAAACTCAGCAGGCCCAAAATATGTTATTCTGATTTTTGCAAGTCTCTTTAGATTCGAGCCCATGAGAGGAGCCAAGGCCTCAAAAAAATCACGCCTATACTAGGCTCGCAGATGGAACTCACGCAGGCACGACCAGCATTGTATTAAGGCCAATTTTCAACAACACATATTTTATGTTAAAATGAATTACAATTCAAGATAAACTACAATTAAAACATGAATTAATCAATATTAACACACTATATGTATTAGCTAGGAAACTTTATCCATTATTCAACACTAACCATATTTAGAATTCGAAACCTTATACCTGATTACAAGAAATGTCAAGGTGAACAAAGATCCATACTACTCTTTAACACATGTTAATTTTGGCATTAACAATCTACCATACTGATGATAAAACCAGATGCATTTCATAATCAACCAAACATTACTCAATTTAATTACTGAATCACAGAGTTTCCAGCAACAATTTCAACGAGCAATTCATGTTATCAAACCTAAACATAAATGAAAGATGCAAGATTCAAACTATTAGCTCAAATAACAACAACACTCACTAAATTCCTATCATAACAGTCCCAACACACAAGTATTTGAGAAGGAGCTCATTTAATCCATAATTAAAATAACAAAACCAAAGTTCAAGCATCTTCCTAAAATATATGGTATAAGTCATGACTAAATACAATAATGCCCAAGTAATAAAGTTAATTTAGACAAGAAAACACATGAACAAATCTTTTAAAAACAGAGGCCATTTTATTCACTATCTAAATCAACTACATGGCTTCCCTTTACATCTCATATGCTACTCAAATGCTTAAGCATACCTGGAAAATGAAAGGAAGTAAGAAATGTGAGATCAGTGGCCAAGCAGTAGTAGGGAAAGCTATCAAATAGTGCCCAGAACCAATTAAACAGTAACCAAACAGCAAAATTTAGAACAAGGCTTTCAGAACCCCCAAATTCAAACCATTTCTCAACTCAAGTGCAAAATGTGAAGCTTTTAGAGGTTTTAGCTCATGAAAAAGATCAGAAAGACCCAATTAATACAGAATTTGATCAATTTTTTATCAAGTAAAAGTGCTAGAAATCAATGCAATTTCAGAACTTCAACTGTTTTTTATTTTCTGGATTTTCTATCTCTTCAAGTCTACCTTAAATGCCAAGTAAAGATGCCTTTATAGACACGGCATTAGGGCAACCCCTAGGAATCAGTTTTTGCACCTTAATCCCTTTTTAATTTTGGTTTTTACTTAGGGAACCTTAGTTTAAAAATCAGATACACCTAACAGTCCCCTCCCTAGCTTCCTAGAAGCTTCCTAATTCAGTTACTGATAGATTCCCTTATCTAATTACCCCTAAAACCCCCAAAAATTACCCCCAGCTAACTAATGCCCCAACACTTAACGGCCCTTTTGATGGAGTCAAGGATGAACTCAAGGCCCAAACAACAATGGAAGTCGATTTTGGAAATCCAATAAGAAATAAAAGGGACCAATTACTTGAAAATTTTCTTTCATAACTGAAATAAACTCAAGTGCCCGATTTCCTAATGGGCTAAAATTAAAATATGCATTCAAATGAATGAGAACCAATTATACAACTGGAAAACAAAAATCAGAAATTAAGCGGGCAGTATGCACAAACTAAACAGAATTCAAGAGAATGTACATAAGAAGAAGTTGACAAGCTCACGGAGTAAATATGACCAACATATATACACAAAAATTTATAAGCAATATTTTAATACTTCACCAAATTCAAACCCATAAATCTAACTAAAGAAAAACTGGAGGAAAGAGGGAAGGGCAAGAAAACGCACATAAGAGAAGAAGCAGAAGGATCAGAAGGTGGAGACTAAGGAGCAAATACAAAGAAAGTACCTCTAAGGCCATACACACAAAGCTTAAGAACCTCAAACGGCTCCGATTTGACTTGAAACTGGTATTAACCGTATGTTCTCTTTGAGAACAAACGAGCATTACTCGTTTCAAGCCCAATCGTACACAAAAACTCGAGGACTGGAGAGATTTTCCTCTTCTCTAATTTCAAATTTGAATGGGTCTATTTTGGCGAGGATTTTGGAAAAATGGTGATGGATTAGGATGCAAGGAGGGGTGATGGTTACATGGTCGGATTTTGGTGGTTACTGGAGCTCTTTCGTCGGTAATAATGGAGGATTCGCTCACAGAGGCGGCGTTAGGGTTCAATATCTCTGAGTTTGGGGAGGCTGAGAGACAAGGGTGTTTGGATCTAGTTAGACTAAAGAGTTCGGACATATAAATCCAAAATGGGAGGAATAATCTGAGCTGTCAGATCTGATGAACGAAGGGCTGAGATTAGATTAAAACCAAGGGACTCTAAACGATGACGTTTGGGCATAAAAAGGGTTAACTGGGTTGGACCCGGGTTTTGGACGGATTTGAATGGGTGTGGGAAAATTGGGCCTGTGGAAATTGAACTGAAACAGCCCAAACAGAATTCTTTCTTTTGTTCCCTTCATTTCAATTCTTTTTCTTCAAAATTCATTTTCTTCGTTTTATCAAAATTAAATAAAAAATCTAAGTTAAATCCTAAAATCAAATTAGCCTATCAAATACACTAATTTATTCTAAGTAATAATTATCAGAAAAACCAAATTAAAGGAAAACTACCAAAATAAAAAACTAAAATTAAAAGATGCAAAACAAGCTATTTTTTGTGATTTTCCCATTTTTGTAAAACAACTTAATTACTAATTAATTCTTAAAAATGCAAAGTCAAATTCTAAATGCAAATGCAATATATTTTGTATTTTTTATTAATTAAATAAAATAAACATGCACAGACAAATGCAAACAATTAACAGAAATGCTACAAAATCTACGAAATTGCAAACAATGGAAAAAATATTTTATTTTGAATTTGTGGGAGTAATTCATATAGGGCAAAAATTACGTGCTCACAGGTGCGAGGATTAATATCGATGTGTTGGCCATTCCTTGAGCCTGTGTTCTCGGGAGTCGGCTCCGTTGTGTTGTCAGGGTTTAGTGGTGGTACACCAGCATTGAGGATGCTTACATCGTTCCCTCCAAAATCTCTAAAACTGCTACTTTCGCATACATTTGCTGAGTTGGACATTTTGACCTGAAATCAAAGGGTCTTAGACATGAAAAAGTGTGAAGAATAACTTGCATTTTTTCAACGAACTAGCACTAAAACAATCACCCACGGTGTGCACCAAATTGTTTATCGGGAAAATGGTAATTACAATTATATTTAGTTGAGTGGTTCTAAAAATATGCGATTTATCTTAGAACATGTTATTTGGAAGTTGATTCTACGTGTTTTAGGACAGAATAGAGCGAAAGCAGTTAGAAAACTAAAGAAAAGCAAACCGAGACTCCTTGGCTAGAAGGTTCAATACTGGCCTCGAAGGTCCTCGGGATCGAGGCTCAGGGTCATGCCGGTTGATCGATGAGGTTATAAAAAACTTATAGGTTTCTGAGTATATTATTTATGATCAATAATGAGCTATAAATGAAGAACAATTAATAGAAAGCAATGAATGTGAGTAAATGAGCTAGTAGAGAGAAGTAGAGAATGTTAAAGTAAAGCAAAGAATGTTTTTGTGCCTTATATTCAATGTATTGGGTATTACAAAATGACAAGGATCTCCTTTATATAGCAGGGAGGACCCCAATATAGTACATTAGCATTTATTGCAAAGATCTCGATTGATTCGGCTAGTTAACGTTTAGGTACAAAATCGTACTTTGTTACAGAGCTGTCTGCCTCGATCTCCGTGTCGTTCCCTATGTCGATCCTAGGCCCGTATCTTCTTGGGTAGAAGGTAGGTGGGCTTCGAGATCGGACCCTGAACCATACATGGGATTTCATGTGAACAACCATCGAATATCATAATAAACACAAAATTGGCCTCCCAAATTTTGGTCGTACACATCTTCATTGTTTCAAACTTTACTGTCAATATCTGACTTCTTAATCTTCATGGTTCTTTGATTTCTCCAAATCTTTGTGTTTTCAGTTTCCTGGTTTCTTTTCTTGTTTGTTCTCAAAACATCCAAGCGTTCCCCTTCTATTTTGTTCTTCCCCGCTCACGAAAATGGCTAAGACCTCTAAAATTGTCCCACATAAGGAAGCCACTTCTTTGTCAAGGCTTGCCGGCACCGGAGCCTCCCCTAGAGGAATTTGGTCCAATGAAGTGCCTAATTTCTGCCTATTTTAAGGTGGAGAATACACCCTCGATGACGAGTCAGTGCGAACAAATGTCGAGATATATATGTACCATTACCGACAATCTCCTTGAGAAGGTGAAAGAGGAGTGCAATTGGGTAGGCAAAGACGTAGTAATCCCCACCCCTGAGGAATCTTTCACCACTAATGTAGAGGGATATCTAAGTGTATACTTACCCCTTCACGATGGGTCCCTTAGACCCCATCATCGTCGCCTTCTACAAGAGGTACGATGTCACTCTTGGCCAAATCTATCCGTCCTTCTGAAGGATTATAATCCTCCTCTGATTTTTTTGTAAACAAGATCGTGGGCCATCCTTATACCCTCGATCATCTTATACGTCTCTACAGCCCCCAACTTTATCGAGGAGGTTTGATCAAGCTTTACCGTCGAGCCACCAAACCCCCATTCTCGAGCATAGATGAGACTCCAGACCGAGGTTGGATGGGTCAATTTGTCCTAATAAAAACTTCGAACCTGATCCTTGTCGAGGACATGTCGTTTCCTGAAAAATAGAGCATGGAGCGTAAGTATTGCCTTGAATTTGAATATCTATCTCTGCCTTTTTACTTCTCATTCTCCTCATCTAAGATTTTTGTGTTGGAGTTGTGGCCGTCATGCCAGAAATTATCCCCGACCTGAGGCAATGGGTCGAGGGATTGGTGTGGCAAAAATGTTACTTCGAGCGTGCTTGGATGGAGTTATTAAATGGTCAATAGGAGGCCCATGACCATGATAATCTTCTATCCTGAGAAAGGCTTCCAATCGGGCTTCGTTATTGGACTTACTCATCTTTTTCTTTTTGCAGGCCTCGGGAAGGATGTAGCAATGAGGCCCCTCTCTACTGAAGAAGAGGCACTTCTTTCATTGCCTGCCCCGAAGCAGGGAAAAGAGAAGAAAATAAAGGAGGCTCCAAGCTCTCCAGGCTCGGAAAAGAAAAGTCTGGCTAGGAGGTCCCGTAAGCCTAAGGGGAACGTCATCCGTGTAACTTTGGAGTCTGTCCAACATCTAAGGGACGAGACCGAGGATGAAGATGAAGAGGAAGAAAACTCTGGACTGGTAACTCGTGTGTGAGCTGGCACCGAGATTCAAGGAACCACTGGTCCGGCTAGAGCCGAAAGTGCTTTACCCCGACCTAATGAGTCCGAGCCAGAAAAATCCAAAGATGCCTCAACTCGAGGTGGGAAGGCTACCGAAGAGGCCTTCAATACTGGTGCCGAAATCGGGCTCGAGGCTCTCCAGAACAAAGACGATGCCTCGAAAGGACCACTTGGGGTAATAGATATCGGGGACTCTTTCTCGTTCCCTCTAGTTCTTGATTCGATGATACGTGGCGCTCAGGCTGTGGAGACTTTTCACGGGGAGGGAGCCTATGAAGAGGAAGATTTTTTCCGTGGTTACTTTGCTGAGGTAGAAGATGTCACTGGTCTGGGTGATTTGGATGTACTAAGGAAGAGATCGAGTGAGGCTTCCCCGAGCTTCAAATTGACCAACCAATTCTCGGCCCCTAGTGTCGATCCCTGGCATAAGCGGCCACTTATCATCTCGATCCCATAGGATGCTCAAGTTTTCTCTGCCCCCGTTGGGGTAGCTAACTATCTTCGATGCTTGGTCACTAAAGAGGAATGTATGGCCTCTGCTCCCAAACTTTTAGCTAGTTTGATACTTGCAATCATAACTTCATATTCAGCCTCATTGTTATCTAATTTTTTAGTTTTGATAGACTGTCTGACTACATTACTCGCGGGTAATTTTAGCACGATGCCTAGTAGGTTCTGCTACTTTGCTTGCTAACTGTTTTAATTAATCTTCCTCGCCATACTTAGTGAATTTAATTTTTATTGCATATATTATAGGAAATCGCGAACTTTGTGAATCAAGATAGAAACATGTTTTCCTTTCTACTTGGAGGGTACAATATAGCCTTTTTTCTTTAACTATCACCGGTCGACCAAGGGCAAGATTGTCATTTTGTATTTATTAAAGTGCTCACTTCTTATCTAGAAACATCGAGTTTTTGGCCAATATTGTCCCTTATCTTTGAGGGTAGGTCTATTTTGGTCGCTCAAATATAACCTTTAGCATATTTAGTCCCTTAAGTATGCTAAAGTGGAGCATATTTAGTCCCTTATCTTTGAGAGTATGTCTATTTTGGTCTCTCAAAAATAACCCTGAGCATATTTAGTTCCTTAAGTAGCTAAGGTGGAGCACTTTTAGTCTTACTAACAGGATGTGTTCAAAAACAAACGGTGTTAACCAACTTTAATTCATGAAGCAACTTCAGCTGTGAAGCAAAATGTTTCCTCTCCTTTTATTGGATAAGGCAAATTATCACTTTAATTCCTCATTTTTAGATAATGTCTTCTAAAATGTTGACCTTGAAAATGTATAAAATTTGTGTATTATTTTGTATGTATATGCATTTTGTATGTTAATATACAAAAATTATAAAAAATTTACATACTTTTTCGACTAGCAGTTGTAAATAGTTTCTGGCTTCAGCTAAAAGTGAGAATACATGTAGTTAGTAGTTTGCTTCCATAATATGCCTAGAAGTGATCTTGGCAGCTGTACTGATCTTGGACAAATTCTGTTAGTGGTAGGTCTATTCTGATCCGTTAAATATAATCATGAGTATATTTAGTCTCTTAAGTAGGGGTATTCATGGTTCGGTTGGGATCGGTTTTTCCCTGTAAAGAAAACAAACCAAGTAAGTCAGTTTTTTAAATATTAGAACCAAACCAAACCAATTAAGTCAGTTTTCTTGATTCAGTTTATGTCGTTTTTCGATATTTCAGTTATTTGTTGGTTTTTTTAAATATAAGACATACACTATCAAACACATATTTCGGCGACCACATTTTTAACGTAACACTATCAAATCAATTGTCATTTGAGAAATCTATTATTTACCAAGATATATTGATGATAATTGAATCAAATAGTGATGAATAATTTAAGAACTCAGTTAAAAATATATTATTTTTAACATGAAATAGATTTTTACACTTAACAAAAGAAAACTACCAATCAAACTAAAAAGGTAAAAAATTGCAGTAAAAGTACAAACGATTAATATTTACTATAAAATTTTTGAAACTTGTATAAAAGTATATATATATATAGGTGTAATTCTAAATTTAAAATAGTTACTCTTATATTCGGTTTGATTCGTTTTTTTATTAAAATCAAAACCAAACAAAATTTGATTGATTTTTAAATTTCAAAACCAAAAACAAACCAAACCAAAAAGTATCAATTTTTCTGATTGGTTTGGTTTGATTTTTTGAATTTTTATGAACATTCTAAGTACCAAAATAGAGCTAAACAATATGGGTCAAAATCTCTTAGAACATCCGTCATCTTTTCTATTAGAGGAGAACTCTTTCAATTTTCCCCCAGATTTTGGCTTTCTTCACCTTCTTATCTGTCTTTCAAGGTATGATTTTCTCTCAATTTTTGCTCAAATCTTCTTCTGATTTACCTGTCTTCTTCTCTTTCTTTGTTTTCGAGATCTCTTATCAGTTTCCAATTTGATGGTTGAATTTCCTTGGCTGCTGTTGTTCTATGGTGACATTTTTCTGTCTGTATAGGGGAGGGAAAAACTGAAATTTTGGCTTGAAGAAAAGCCCTGTCTTGATTTGATACGGTTTCCCTTGCTATTTTTCAGCGCCATCGTTTATTGGAAGTTCTCTCTCAACTTGTGTTTTTGTTCCTATGAGGTCTTGAAGTTTAGGGTTTTTCCCTTAAAAATAAATAATCGCTTGAACCCGCATCAATTGTTTGGAGTTGAACATAGATCTCCCTCCCCCGTGTGATATCAGTTTCTGTTTCAATTACTACCAAATGGCTGATATATATATTTTTTTTTGGCTAGGGTTAGGGTTTGATTTTGTTACGCACTACTGCCAAAGCTGCCATTGACATGGACCCTGTACGGTGCACAAAGTTTTTTGGGTCTACTTTTTTTGATGCAATCTTGGAATCTCACGAAACAACCCAGCATGTTGTGCCATCTGCTGTGCATGCTGCCACTGCGCAGTATGAAGACAGTCGGAAGAGCTTAGAATTACGTTACGGTGTTGAAATTCCCCTCGACGCTATGCAAGCCGCTTGTGAAATCCTTGAGAGCATCTCGCCAAAAGTTGGAGTGGTTCAGCTGTTGGAAGAAGCTGCCACTAAGTTGAGGAAAGACTTTGACTGCGATTCAGAACTGAAAGACCTTGATTGCTACGAGTTTCTGTTTAATCGTGCCTTTGTTGAGTCAAGGGAGATGATGAAGGAGAAGGATCCTTCACTGTCTGACCTGCTTCCTTGCGTAAGCGACAAATTTTCTGCTTC